>CAKAOH010036130.1:0-24225 GCA_916701665.1 Sebastiscus tertius | reverse complement strand
ATATATAGCCCTATATAGTGACAGTGCAGAGATGTCACCTTAATACATATATATATATATATATATATATATAAACTGTCAATATATAGGGCTATGTGTGTATATGTATATATATATTTACATATATATAGCCCTATATATATATATATACATATATATATATATATATATATTAAGGTGACATCCAGTTATGACAATACTCCTCATTGATTGGAATGAAGGTTTATTGGCATTATGAATGTTAATCGACTGCAGCATTTTATGAAGGCACATTTTTTCTACAGAATATCTCACCAGGTCTAATGAATATAGAATATCAAAAATACAACCTTATTTTCAACCTTAGGTGGCTGTTGAGTGAAATGCATTTTTCTATACCTTTAATTTGTACACTTGTATTTTACACATTATTCAAAGGCACCAATACAAGTTTGTTGTAGTTCTAAAAGTTCCCCACATGTCGGCAGGCAAGTACTTCTCTGCCACAGTAAGACCTTGTCTGCTCAACCTCATATTCAACCCTAAGGCAAACATACAACCTATATGCACTATAAATAACCTACAACTGTTATAACTTGTATGGTACACTTTCAGGACAAGATCTGCGATCGAAAATATACCAGATATAAAAATACAAGGAGATGAAGAAAACTGTTAAAACTGAATATAGTGCAGGGTATCAGCTGTGATATACGACTATTAAAAAAGTGAATATAGTGCAGAAGAGACTGTTAAAAGTGAGTACAGTGCATTATTATCCGTCCTGCAGACCGTCCTCCTTTGTCCCCACCGTAGAGAGGTGTTGTACTGTTTGATGGATCGGGGGACAAAGGATTTATAAAAATAATAATAGGTATAAATGGGACATTTGTATGTCAGTATGTGTGCTGTAAACGTATAGCATGCTGTATATCAAGGGCAACCATGTCATTTCAGCAGACTCACAGTGGTAAAAGCCTACATTAAAGCCCATCAAAGGCTGTGCAACTTGGGTGAACTGGTCTATTTTTGGATACTATTTTACGCACAAACCGTGAGAACCTGAACAGACAAGACTTGTACGGGCAACTGTAGAGGGAGACATTGGCCCTCTTCTTCTTCTTCTCTCTCTATCACACACACACACACACACACACACACACACACACACACACACAGGAGGCATCGTTTTACAGTACCCTATAATATATTATGCCACCTTGAAGGGAACATGACGGAACGTGTTTCAAATACCAGTCCCCCGCCTCGCAGCCTCCAGCACTTTTGCACGTTTTGGAGCTACAATAGTCTGGTGTCTCTGTGTGGCTCCTGTATATTCTGTAACTGGGTTAAAGGGCATTACATTTCAACTTTGATCGGCAGTGGTGGCATGCTGCCTATCCTGCTCAGAAACTGCTTGTTGCGATCAACTTAGATGACGACATTATTATACCCAGTTTATCCTGAAATGTATCAAAGACGTCTTTGTTAATTCAAAGCAACGAGCCAGGTCCTGTAGGCGTGTCACTGTCACACGGTTTAATGATTACGTGCGCCACTATAGTCATCTCTTCTCTGTGTATGTGATCGTGTGGTGCGTGTTCTGTACGTGTTGTGTTGTGTGTGTGTTGTGTTGTGTTGTGTGTGAGAGCAGTACACACTGATGCTGTGCCAGTAATTTCCTCGTTTGCCCCGATGCGCTCATTGGTGCATCCCTCCAACGTGTCACCACTTTTGGTGGATTACCCCAGATATATTCACCATCGGGAGCGTGAAAACACCATTCCTTTCTCTCAACTCTTGTCTTTACGTTGTCCAGCTGTCAACAGTACAGGACCTCTGACAACACTTGGGGAAACTTGTTCCTTCCAAAGAACAACTCGTGAAAAGAAGTATTTGAAGAGTTTTTATTTGTTGCTTTAGCACAAAAGTGCATTTATTTTACTTCAGAGTCAAGGATGACGCCGTCTCTTTTATTTCTGTTTTTGGCCCCCGTGGTGTTTCAGGGTCTCTGGGTCAGTGGCTCTCCGGGCTGCGCGTCCTGTGGCTTGCCGCCGATGGACAAAGACGCAGAGGAAAGGCTGATGATAGAAATCGTCAAGCAGCAACTTTTGGACAAGCTGCACCTGAAAGAGAGACCAAACATCACTCACACGGTTCCTCGGGCGGCACTCCTCACTGCGCTGCGCAAACTCCACTCAGGGCGCGTCAGACAGGATGGCACTCTTGAACTAGAAAACAGCATACCTGCTACCAAAGATCAAGGCTATGAAATAGTGAGCTTTGCAGATCTAAGTAAGTTTGGTATTCACATTTTTACACTGTAAAGCTGTTTTTGTTCCCTGTATGGCACGTAGACACAGCATGATGTGCGCTTTACGCACAGTCAGTGCGTAAAATGGACAGAAATTAGGTCAGGGACTCAGTGTACCTTGTTAACTACTTTAGGTTATTGTACTGTTCCATAGAATGTACAACTTAGGTTCCATAGAATGGAAAACTTAGGTTTACAGTATCTCTCATCACATTTTAGATTTAATCATAAGTACATGTCTGCAGGGCTTGTTGTGAACTTATATTGTACCATGTTTTATGAACTTGTCCTGGCATTTTACCACTTCTATTATTATTGATATGTTCTGTGATGTTCTGTTTTAGCAGTTACCATATCGTGTACTTTATTTATCTGCTTTTATTGTCTTGTGAAGCACTTTGTAACATCTGTTTTGAGAAGTGCTATATAAATACATTTATCATTTATTATTATTCTTATCATATTTAAATGATTCCCCAGCTGCTTGTGTAACACAGGTGACTCCAACATTTCCCAAATATTAAGAGTCTGTGTTGTTCTGTTTTGCTCCATAGCTGATGAGACAGAGGGTGGTGATGCAGCCAGCCTCGGTCTTACCTTCCAGTTCCTGCAGGAACGTGGCCAAAGCTTCCAGGTGCTCCTGTCTTCTCTGTGGATCTACGCCCGCTCCTCTGAGGACCCTAACCGAGACTCCCGCCTCGCAGCCCGGGTGTTCCTCTCTGCAGAAGGCGGGGTGTCCGGCTCCTCCAACCGCACCCTGGTGATGGAGAAGATGCTGGAGGTCCAGGAGAGTAACTGGCACACCTTCCCCATCACCCGCACCCTGCAGGCCTTCCTGGATGGAGGCCAGCGCCGGCTGCGGCTGGAGGTGAACTGCGATGAGGACGGGAAGAACCTTTGCTCTCTTGGCTCAGGCTCCTCTGACTCCCCCAACCAGCCCTTCCTGGTGGCCCAGGTGCGTCTGCGTGACGACCGCTCCAAGCACACGCTCAGGAAGCGCTCGTTGCGTTGCGGCGACAACGTGAGCGTGTGCTGCAAGAGAGACTTCTACATCAAGTTCAAGGATATCCAGTGGCACGACTGGATCATTGCCCCTGAGGGGTATCATATGAATTACTGCATGGGTCAGTGCCCCCAGCATCTGGCTGGCTCTCCGGGCATAGCATCCTCCTTCCACGCCACTGTCTTCAGCCAGCTGAAAGTCAACGGCATCAACACAGCTGCATCTTCGTGTTGTGTTCCCACTGAGCGCAGGCCACTCTCCATGGTGTACTTCAACTCCCAGCACAGCATTGTCAAAACAGACGTCCCTGATATGATAGTGGAGTCCTGTGGATGCACATAAAAGGACAGAGAATGAAAAGACATTGATTAGTTTTAACACAAATTGTTAAAAGTTTGTATGTAGACAGACAGAAAGATAACACATGAACAGAGGAGATGAAAATGTGAGTATTTTTATGTCTAAATTGGGACAACCAACTCTAAATATGTTGTTACTTCTACTTAAAAAGTAGAAGTAACAAGTTTGCTTTGTCCCAAATCAGACACATAAATGTGTTGAAATAGACATCATTTAGCAGTTTGCACACACAGAACAATGACTATATTGTCAACATTGTTTCAGAATTAATATGACATTAGGGAAATAGTAGACACAAAGATATTTTTTTGTATTCTATTTTACAAAATCACAGTTTGTCACTCATCATATTTTTTTAATTTAATTTCAAAGTCTTGAAATATGCAGTAAAGTAATGAGCTGATTGGAGAGAAAATGTTGAGTGCCTAGAGTCAACTGAGTGAATCTAAATGAGATTATACACTGAGTCTGAATACAGACGCATTTCTTTTTAATCCAAATGTCAGAGGCATTAATTAAAGTGAGGATAGAAACTAAGCCACCTTAACATATGGCAGACTACGTCATACGTCACACAAAACATACAAAGAGAATAATACAAAGCCTTCACTGTAGCGTAGATTTTAGATTTAAATGCAATCTATTTTCATTTTCGTCATGTAGGTTATTTATTTTGTATTTCACAATTGCTGCTGGGATTCAGTCCAAAGTAAAATGTTTTTTGGATCTCTGGAAATTGGGAGCAGAATTGACCACTTGTTTATGTAATAGTCACAGTGTCCACATTCAATATATACTCAAAATACTTTATTTTACAGAGCTGTTATATTTTTTTATGACTTTTCTGCACCTTTTCTTAGCCTAACTAAATAATGCCATTTTAAAGCAAGGCTTTTAAAACAATGAAAGAAATCCTTGATTTAAAGTGTGCCTTCTTCTTCAACTCATGATGACAAAGTGCAACTATAAAGTCATCTTGGGCTAAATACCAAAGAGAACCAGTTGAGTATTATTGCTGACTAATGCAGTCTTTTTATGTGGACCTGTGACACAATGTTCATATGGAGTTTTATTGTATTTAGTATATGACCTTTTCTTAAATTACACCCAGCAGTTTTGTGATTGACCTTAGACGGTTTGAACGGGTACAATGTGCCCTGAGTTCAGTCTGAGCACAGCTGATGCTGCATGCAGCTGGAAATATGTTTGATCAGCATCTCGACTGTATTATTTACACAAGTCGGCTCATCAGTTGGGTAACTATGTCTCTAACAGCATATGAACCTAAGGTCGTTCCTCAGCGGCGTGAGCAAACATTTAGCTATTGCTTCAGTGTCAGGTTGTGTGAAGGTCTGTGAGGCAGGTGGGTCAATGAGCATGTGGTGTTGCACGTCAGAGTCTAAAGTTTTCTTGGATGATGTAAAATTAGAAGCTTTCCAAGCTAAAGGCAATCTGATAATCATTTTTGGGGACTTGGGAAAAAAACATCTTCCTCGTATCCCAACTGCACAATTTATAGTCCTGGCTATAAAAGCTATATAAGATTCAAACATCTGTGAGCACAGCCTTGTGTAATTTCATGTGAGGACAATTGTATGTAGTACAATCTTGTATACCAACTACAAAAGTATGACACTGCTAGTACCGAATATGTCTGTAGTATAGATTTGAGACCCAGGCCTTGTCTATTTGTTTACACCAAGCGGTGTAAAAGCCAAAGATACATTCTGCTTTCTGAAAGTTGTTTCATGGGTTTGTCTTTGCTGTGTTGGTAAAGTGTATTGTGCTGCCGTGATAAACAGGAAAGATTTTCAGGCAATACGTTGGAGCATTTAGCCCAAAACATTATAACAAGATCTTCCATTACATTTCTGTCCAAATAGCCCCAAACATGTTTCATCTGTCTCTGTTGCCTCTAAAAGCTGTTCTTGTATTATTTCTTCCAACCTATATGTAAAACAAGTTTGTTTTGTATTATTGTATCCTCTCCCAGGACTCAATGTGACATTGAGGCACCATCATAACTTATTAAGCACTTTATCACCCTACTGTATTTTTAGAGCTAATTTTGCTTGAAGGGTTGACTACTTCTAACTCAGGTGGGCACTACCTGGAACGTGTAGATGCTGTCGTAGGCCTACAGAAAGCAAATGTCAATCATCTTATTTTCTAAAGCTCTAGTTGTGTTTGAATGCGTTTTATTGCATGTGTTTGCAGAGCACACAAATTTCTGTATACTGTAACTGGTGGAAATGGAGCCAGGATTTGAATTTTGTGTGAATTTAAAGTTGTAATTGTTTTCTTTATTTTTATATCATACTATATTTTATGCATAACAAACTAATTGTAAAATCAGTTAAATGCAAAAATGTGTGTCACAATGTGCTGAAATGATATGATTACATTTAAAGTATATTTTTAATAAATAAATGAATATTTTAAATCAACGTGGTTGTTTTCATTATCTATTCTTATTATCATGATCTCTCCTCTTTAGTCACAATGACAACCCACTGCGCCTTAGAGCAGAAACAATAATGGTCAGTATAAAAATGTATACAACTTAAACAAATCTGTAAACACAAATACTCTCCTTAGTCTCTCAACAGTTGTGGCTATAAGATGTATTGGATGGCACTACCTTTCGGTTTAACAGTGAGCATATATTTAGATGCATGATTTCTTTCCCCAAGCTGTAGGAATATACATTGCAAGTGCATAAAGGATAAAACATGAGTCAGCAGTATTATTCATAAAGCATATTTCCAATTTTAGCCAACACAAGAAACACTTTACCTGCATTGGCACCGTCTGTAAGGCAAAGGGCATGTTTGCTCATACAAATAGTGGAAGTGGCTTTATGGACCGTCTGTGTTTGGTGTGTAAACAAATGTCACATTCCGTTGGCATGTTGTCATTCTCACATCACGCATTTGCATCTGGGATTGATCACGATCTAAAGCTGAGACAATAAGTAAATAATCCATTTTTACAAACAAACAATGTTTGATTTGGCAAGCTTATGAACTGTATAGAATGTGTGTCCTCCTACTTGTTTTTATTCTATTAATAGAACACAACCACACATCACACACATTATATGGTGATCCATGGTTGACCTAAAACTATTTCTATGCGTTGAAGAGAATGCATACATAAACTCGAGCATATAAATAAACCACTGTCCCATGTTTTTGAAACCATCTCACAGTGAATGTCCAAAAGATCAATAGCCCAAATCGCTGATTTGAACTTTCAAACCAGTACATCAAATCAAAATGTCCTTTCCTGCTAAAATTGGTCAACGCCTCTTCTACAGCCAACAGCAGTGCTGATGTTACATCATTCAAAATGGACTATAATCAGACTGTTAGACTGTTTATACATATTCCCATCCAAGTCACTGGTGGTCAAATTTATCAGCGATAACTCAGGCTCATGCTTAAATATGTTCAGTACAATGTGGTTATTCCTCTTACTGGACGCTTTCATAAATAACAATACTTAGAACAAATGGAAAACCACATAGACTCTGGGTTAGTTCTGTTGTTGTGAATCACTGGTACGTGGACTCAATCATGACATATCACCTATTTTCTTATCCTTAACTGTCCTCATCCGCTCTCATGACCTGATTTTCAAAGAGGGCAACACCTCTGCCACAAAGACTGAAGGAACCTGATGCAGGTGTTTTATCACCAATCAACACAGACTATGTTAAATTATATCATTCAGAGTCAAGTTTTCAAAAAGCTTGAATGCCAATTCTGTGAGACCAGGGGTGGAGATATTCACCTGTCAATGCATAGAGGATGAGATCAGAGAAGTGGAGGTTATATTCTGTATAAGGGCTAGGTGTGTCTGCTTCAAATCGTTTGTCTGAGACTATGCTGCCACACCAGTAAGTTTGTTTGAAATTATTTTTTAGATGACTTATTACTATGTTTATGTCCTTTGAGTTATATATGCTACACATCCTTATTTAATGTGTATATCTGACTTCCGAACAGATTATGATAGATCATTTTGGAGCGGTGTTTCCTGTGAGATAAATTCGAAACCAGTAATTAAGGCAAACAAAATTTAGAGGAGAAAGTGGTTGTATATTTTGCATTCTGGTATATTTACTTATATTTTCTTTAGGATCCTGATGATGACTTAAGGCATTCATTCTTTAAAAAGTGGATGCATTAATAATGTAAGATAACCACCACATTCCTTGACTATAGGTAACAGTGGGCAAACTCATTACTAGAAATTGTCTTGATGGAGGAGTCCGTGGCCCGAATGCAAGGGGCCAGCTGTAAGACTCTCAGAGCGTGGAAGGCGGCTTACAATTTAGTTAAGATAAGAAAAAGCGTGATCGACATTCATTTTTTGCCTTATTTGTTTTTATTTGGGTGTCTACAGGTCTCCTTGGGAAAAAGGGTGGTGGCCTGGAATGATAGTACTGAATATGTACCTGTGTATGGGGGGAGGGGGACATATAAAGGTGTAAAATGAATGATATGTAACATATCTTCTCTATACCTTTCTCAATAAAAAATAATTGATCACAAAAAAAAAGAATGTAAGCTAACTTATGTACTTTTTGTTTATTATTCTTAGTAATGGTATGCATGGCAATTATTGATTTATGTTTGTTTATTGTACAAGGAAAGAAATCATCCATTCCCCTCACTCAATAAATGGTGAAATGGCTCTTTGTGTTTAAAGTGCACACCAGCTAGAAGCTCTACGGTCCAGTAAACCTTACACTCAATAGTAATCTAATTTATATCACATGTCAAGTTCAGATTATAAAGTCTTTTTTTCATAAAGAGTGTGGAAATTCAACTAGAGCAATACCTCAGCATCTGACACTCTAAAAGAACATGTATATGCAGACATGAAATGTAAACATAAGTGTCAGGTGTATCAAGTTGAGACAATTAGTTTGATATCAGACTGGAAATAATATGAGGGGGTACCTCATACATTACAGCTGTATCCCATCTACATTAGACCTCCGTTCTACATCAAAACCCCCTCTTATCTACTCTCAGCTGATTAAAGGATGAGTTTGAAAACAAACATGAAATGATCGTGTGTTGTGATAAGTTGTGTTAAGATGGTTGCACACGGGCAGAAATGCAAGTAACACACATAAAAATATATAGTGTGGGTTTGTTATCTTTTATTCAGCAATGTTAGCCCCACATCACTACGAATATGCCCTTTTCACAGCAGACATTTTGATTTTGATGTCAAAGCAGGGTAAACTAGGGATGCACCGATACCGGATCAGATATTGGGCCGATACTGACGCAAATAGCTGGATCGGATATCGGTGACAATGGGGCCGATCTATTCTATTCAATTCTATATTTATATGCCATATACTGTACATTATATACTGAAATTTAAATTCCTGTTTAAGTTTAGACCAATTTGTTGCTGCATTAAAAAGGTTTACATCTTAATTGTAATTTCTATTCATTTTTGTGTACAATTTATTATTTTAATAATAAATAACAATTCAATAAATTTATATATATATATTTATTTGTTATATTTTGTTTTACAAAGTTAAGAAAGAAATGTTTAGGTCAAGCCTGATGTTGCCTTACACATAAAAGAATGATCCCAGTTACCTCCACACAGTGAGCCATACAGCTTATTAATTAAACACTGGTATCGGATCGGTACTTGATATCGGCCGATACCCAAAGCCCAGGTATCAGTATCGGTATTTGGATTGAAAAAGTCAGAACGGTGCATCTCTAGGGTAAACACAGGTGTAATTAATAAAATGAATTATCGTCTAACTCTATTTTCTGTACTGTGTCAGAGACATTCCAGTCAACCATCATGCACAATACCAGGAACCTCGCCCACTAACATGGAACAGCACCATAATTAATGTCAAAATGTCTGCTGTGAAAAGGGCCTATACTTGGAAGTTACAGCCAATCATCCAAATAGCAGTGGTCTATCTTGCCCCACCACAGACACACTAATCAGTACAATACATCTTGAAAACTCACTACAAAACACATTTATCAATAGGCCTACCAGTCATGCCTACCAAATACAAGTATGAGAAACTCTTTAGAGATAATAGCTTTAAGGTCATTTTAGCATTTGGGGTTTCTCATATCTAAAGGCACTGTTTAATAGGGATTCTGTAAAAGTCAGATATAGTTCTCTCCATTCATTAATTAGCCTACTGCTAGAAATTGAGACTTCTAAGTTTATTACAGTCCAGGATTTGGGTACCCCCTTCTGGGCTTTGCTTTTCTAATGGAAAAAGATGAGTGCCGAACAAAATAATGGTAATTCTTGACTACATGCTACGTACAATCCTGAGTAGTTACGAAAGAACAGGTAAGGAACTAATCGGAAACTAACTGCTAATTAATGATAGCTTATCTGGCTCTTTAGTTGCTAAATGCACTGTGTTCACCAGCTAGTCGCTGACTTTGACTGTTTGACTGTTTGTAGTTCTTGAATAACTCTGAAAGAACTGTAGCCTATAAGAGTTAATAAGTTGCTTGAGACTGCTCGATACTACGCACCCTCACTGTGTTCCAGTTCAGGGGTCACCTATAGATAAAGTGCCCAGCACACAGCAGATTTGGTTTTAGCGAGGGCTGCAACAGACACACTTGTTGGGTGAATGAAGGACACATTTCTTAGCAGCAATTTGAAAGAGCCGTTTTAATGGCATGACCTGTTGTGATGTATTTGGATAGGAAATGTGGACCTCGAAGGAGGCGGCCCCTGGACTGGGACAGAACAAACCTATAAAAGATAATTTTCTCACTTACAGCTGGTGGTTTCTAGTAATGCAGATAGTTTGAGTTTTATTTGCTTTCTTTTTTATTGTTATTTTTTTAAATATTCTTCCTGGGGTTCCTGTCACCACCCCAATATAATGGAAGTGTATGGAATTTTGTTTGTGGTGCTACAAACGTGATTTAGAGTCTGTGCCGAGCTAACAGTGTTTACCCAGCCCGCTCTCATTCCCAGGGCATCAAATACCAATGCTTTGTTATGGCCGTCGGCATTATACACTCACCGGCCACTTTATTAGGTACAAGGTATACCTAATAAAGGCCACCGGCCACTTTATTGGGTACAAGATGTACCCAATAAAGTGGCCGGTGCTAGTACCGGGTGGTCTTCTGCTGCTGTAGCCCATCTGTTTCAAGGTTCGACGTGTTGTGCATTCAGAGATGGTATTCTGCATACCTTGGTTGTTATTTGAGTTACTGTTGCCTTTCTATTATCTCGAACCACTCTGCCCATTCTCCTCTGACCTCTGACATCAACAAGACATTTTCGTCCACACAACTGCCGCTCACTGGATATTTTCTCTTTTTCGGACCATTCTCTGTAAACCCTAGAGATGGTTGTGTGTGAAAATCCTAGTAGATCAGCAGTTTTTTAAATACTCAGACCTGCCCGTCTGGCACCAACAACCATGCCACGTTCAAAGTCACTTAAATCCCCTTTCTTCCCCATTCTGATGCTCGGTTTGAACTTCAGCAAGTCGTCTTCACCACCTCTAGATGCCTAAATGCATTGAGTTACTGCCATGTGATTGGCTGATTAGCTATTTGTGTTAACAAGCAATTGAACAGGTGTGCCTAATAAGGTGGTCGGTGAGTGTATATCGCAACAAAAGGTATCCTTTAGTGCCAGTATGAGATGCACTGTACAAACGTAGTAGTTTTAAGCCCAACCATGTTGTTTTTTTCCTAAACCTAACTACGTGGTTTTGTTGCCTAATCCTAAAATGACGCCAAGGCACGTGACAAAGCGGCAGTATGTGACGAGTTGGGATGAGAATGCGTTGGTTAACCTGTTTCTGCAACAACAGTGTACCTCCAAGTGGGTTAGGACACCGTCGTCAGCGGTAACCGCCGTGTGAGTGCAGTGCAGAGTGGCGTCGATTAGCTTGGCAAAAAAACAACAACTGAGACGCTCTGATTACAACAAACACAGAGGGAGAGCGACTTCATTCTCTGCTCAGGACGCTCAGGACTCCACTATATCTTTACTTGTTTGCAGTTATATTAATGTTAATTAATGTTCTGAATGTTGTACATGACTCCTTTTTTAAAAAATGACTAAAAAAATGCAAAATTCAAGATATCTTTCCAGAAACAATGTCAGGGATACTTTTCCCACACTTTGATGTAGTACAGTTTTAATCGATCAGAGAAATAGTCCCACTGGTTTTCACTGGGAACTAGAAGCAGAAGCAAAAAGTAGTGAAAACCAGCTCCACAGTGATGCCTGTAGATTATTCAGAGAATGACACTGATGTTAACTTCTTAAACTATTATTTTAATGCTTTGAGTGACACATGAACATTTCCATTTACCTTCATTGTATTTGGGTGGTGGAAGATGTTTCAGTGAGTGGTATGTTAAAACAAAAACTTGGGCAAATAAAACCAAGACTGTCTGCCTGGTTCCATACCCGCAAAGGTAAGTGGGTAAATATAGTTTTTGTGGTGAGGATGACGTGACTATTTAACTGATCTCTGCTACCTGGGTCCTGCTGGTGCAATCTGTGTAAATGGTTGCAGGATAACACATGTGCTTGTAAACATCTGGCAACTCCAAATGTCTAAGACTGAATGATGTAAGTGAGTCACTGTATCTGGTAAAAAACGTGAATAAATAATAATAAATCTCAGAGCCCTGCTAACAAGGCCCATGAAGAAAAGAGGCCTTTTGTTTTTGTTAGGAGAACAACTTGGAAAAAGGCTGCAGGTGTGGGTCTTAGAGGACAATTTGTGTTAACATTTGAGCAGGTGAGTACTCTGACACCAGGAAGTAAAAGCATTGGACCCGCTAATGGAAAACAGATTGCTGACCCACTCTGGGAAAAATAAAAGCCTACTGACTCACTGATATACTAACACACTGACCCACAGACCCACTGTTTTCTGTGTGCTGCTAAAACCCTAATCCGTCACTCCACTCGCAATCCCACAAATCCTCTAGGGAGGGTTAAGTTGTCAGTCAGACTCGTCCCCTGCTGTGTCATGGCAGGATAGCCTGGCAAGAAACTCCTTTTACACTCTCTCCTTTCCCTCCACCTGTCCTCAGGTAAACAGTTAAAAACAATATCATTTTGGGTGTTTACATTAGCACACACACATGCCATATATGCCATATAGTAATCATGCTATGACACATGTCCAGGGATTTGTGCTATTAACATGTACAGCAAATAGAAAAAAAACTCTTGAAAAGTGAGCCTGGTTTTGATTCCAAAAGTATCGTAAGCAGGTTCTTACAACACAGTGGCCGTTGATGCGGTCACATTAAATCCCTAAGCAGAGGATAGATCAATTATTCAATTTAGGGATCTCAGTGAACTGGTACAATGCCCTCAACACAAATACACAAATACGTGTGAAGCATAGCCGAGATAAACTGGGAAAAAACAGTTCGGAAACTTGTGTTTGGTCGATTATTTCTCTGTTGTTACAATGCTACTTGGCACTGTGTTTTACATCGTTGAAAAGCCTGTTTATTTACCTTCACAATGATGTCCAACTTGTAATGATCATGCATTTATGGGATGAGCAGCACAGCTGATTATGTGGGTAGCGCCCATGACAAATTTGCCAAAATGCTCTGCCAATGGTAAACAGTGTATTCTCATAAGGCTACCAGGAAGCCTGCATTGACTGCCCTTCACCGTCAGGCCTGTTTGCGCTGGTGTCGACAACGCAGACAATGGAACCTGAACATGTGGGGGAATGTCATGTTCAGTGATGAGTCCAGGTTCTGTCTGCGAAAGTTGGATGGCAGGTTCAAAGTATGGAGACGACGCGGAGAACACTATGGTGATTGTTGCCAGGCTGTTGTGGATGTGATTGGATCTTCCACCGCTACTGAGGCTCCTGACGATGTATTAAATGAATAAAGTGTAAAATAGCCAATATGTATTGTTTTTTCCTTGTTACTGATAGAGAGTTCAATCATCCAATCCACCAAACAACTCAAAACAAGAGTCAATTCCAATAGGAGAATACACTGTTTACCATTGGCAGAGCATTTTGGCAAATTTTTCTTGCCAATTAGCATTGTAACAACAGAGAAACAATCGACCAAACACACGTTTCCGAACCTTTTTTTCCCAGTTTTATATCTAGGCAGTCTAACATACACTCATCGGCCACTTTATTAGGTACAAGGTGTACCTAATAAAGTGCCCGTTGTTAGTACCGGGTGGTCTTCTGGTGCTGTAGCCCATCTGCTTCAAGGTTCGACGTGTAGTGCGTTCAGAGATGGTATTCTGCATACCTTGGTTGTAACGAGTGGTTATTTGAGTTACTGTTGCCTTTCTATCATCTCGAACCACTCTGCCCATTCTCCTCTGACCTCTGACATCAACAAGGCATTTCCGTTCACACAACTGCCGCTCACTGGATATTTTCTCTTTTTCGGACCATTCTCTGTAAACCCTAGAGATGGTTGCGCGTGAAAATCCCAGTAGATCAGCAGTTTTTGAAATACTCAGACCAGCCCGTCTGGCACCAACAACCATGCCATGTTCAAAGTCACTTAAATCCCCTTTCTACCCCATTCTGATGCTCGGTTTGAACTTCAGCAAGTCGTCTTCTAGATGCCTAAATGCATTGAGTTACTGCCATGTGATTGGCTGATTAGCTATCTGTGTTAACAAGCAATTGAACAGGTGTGCCTAATAAAGTGGCCGGTGAGTGTATATGAGACAGTTAATGCTGTTATTTCGATTAAATGTATGCGCTTCATGTTCATCCATATTTATCTAGAGGGCAATGTTAACGTTATATATTCTATAGTTACATGTCCTATACTGTATGTATCCAACCTACAAGAGTTTATAGAAAACATTATACCAAACACCTATATTATAGCCAACCAATATGTATTCAGTTGGCATCACTTATCAATTAGGTGTCACTATTTGTTTTAAATTTGTTTGGAAATTCAACCCCTTTCGTATCATAAGAACCATTTCAAAGGTCTTTGATCTGTTATGTTCTCTGCATTCTTGCCATGACACTTGGAATAACTTTTAAATCCACAGGATGATCCCATTACGACAGACCTACTTACCTGATAATCTGTATGCGTTACATCAGAGGTGCCTTGTTACAGAACGATATCCGGCATCCTCAATGTGAACTCTGATAGAGCTTCACTTCTGACCACTGTTAAAGAGGTCATTTCAATAGTCTAACCTAGTTCCAAAAGACAGTCCCACCTTATTTATTGTCTTTGGCACCGTTTGGGTCTAAAAAAATATGACATGGCATTTGGACACTAAAAAAACATGTCAAATCAAATCATTGAGCATAGTTTACACTCGGCATGGCAAATCCAATGACGCCAATTGCCTGTCAAAAAGAAAAGAGTTTTACAGAACTCTTTGAAATATACAAAATTCTTTGAATAAATATATATTAAAATGCATTATAGAATTAACGCGTTCATGATTTCTCCTGTTGCCATATCTCAAAATCTCATTTCAGAATTGTTGCTTCTTCATAGCTGACAAAAAGAAAACTACACATTTAACATTAACTAGTGTTGATGTGATATTTATCAAATATTGCAAACCGCCATAAAGATGATTGATATTTTTTTTCAATTATAACAAAAATGTATTAGGTAGTCTGTCTGTGAGTAAGTTCATTTGCTGGTTTAATGCCAATGTTTACAAAACTCGGCATCAGTTCTTGCCACTTGGTGGCATTGTTCAAGTAAGAAGCTTGAGGGTCACTTATACAGATTTACTACAGGGGAGAATCCAATTAAATTGACTCCCGTTTTACTGTGATCGGGCCATTCACTCACGTTTGCGTCACGTTCACCTCCAAGAATTTCAAAATCTAAGATTGTCTTGGGACCAGCAAAACAAAAAGTGAGTTGGGGTTGGTTGAGGGACTGCACTGTAAAGATAATTTCATAATAATCAGTATGTACCATGTATAAGAATTGAATATAAAGGGTCCAAGGGGTCCAAAGTAGACACAACTGGACAAACATTTGTCTGAGGTGTCATGAACGCCAAATCAGCTTATTGCTTATCACAGTTCTAAGACTGTCAGCAAAGAGTTGTAACTGTAGTACAGTAATAGTGACTGCTGTTATGGTTATTTACAATCAGCAGAGGGCACTAGTGAAAACTGCTTGCAATAAACCTGAAGATGATAGCTATTGTTATGGATATGAAGTTCCACATAATATGAAACACCTCTCTCACTGGTGACTAAAGTCTCTACTGATGCCACTGAAAGTTCGGACCACCCATAATCAAATGTAACAGCGTGTCAGACAGCATTGTTAAACACTGCATATTTTACAGCCTACTGCTTATCACAAATACAACTTGTGTTTGGGAATACTGATCAGAGCAAGTACTGACACTGATGATCAACACTGGCCATGAGGCACATATTAGAATGAGAAAGGAAGGAGATCCAAAACTCCCTCACCAACATTTTATTACCTGTTAATGGGCGGTTTGGTAAAATAATTGTATTTCTACAAGTCAGCAGTTTTTCCGGAATACATACCTTCAAAAGAACGAGACCCAACCTTATCTGCAGCCTGAAAAAATGCAGGATACTGAGATTCCTTGGTAAGCCCTGAGCCTAAGGCAAGTCAGAGTTCACCTGAGTCACTTATAAACATATCAAAACATGCACATTCTAAATGCCTAACAGCAATATCACACTCCTTACTGAATGGCACTTGGAGCCATTAGTACTTACCTTGTAGCTTAGGCTGTTGACTGCAGAGAGTTTCAAGAGAACACCCTGTTCATTGTCTTTGCCACCGTTTGGGTCTAAAAGATATGACATGACAGATAAATTGCTGTTAACAAAGCAAGACAAACTTAAAAGTAACAGATTTACAGCTCAGTTCCCCAAGCGATACATGGCTACCACTTGGAGACTCAATAAGAAGAGGATACCGCATAAATCAGGTATCCAAAGAATAGGGCATAGCTGATGACTTGAACTGAAGGGCCAATGGAAAAAAGTGTTGTAATATGATCATACTAGTTGCTAACTTGCAAGATCTCTTAACTGTGGCTCCTGGTTCATTGGCTGTTTACAATTTATAGATAAGGTTACAAACAACCCAATAAAGAAAGCTAAAACAAGCACAATAGACAAATGTACACTGTTCTTGCTTGGGTTTCTTTAGTTGAGAAGCAGCTATGAATCTTGGACACGTTGACCAATGAATTTTTCAGTTTGCTCACCAAAAGAGAGCTTTTGTGACAACCTGTGACTATTTGATGGATGTACATACCCTGTTTGAGAGTCTCTGCAAGACTTAGAGAAGCACCAACTTGTCTTATCAGTATGGAAAAAGCGAAGAGCTGTAGGTCCCAGTAGTTGGACAACTGCTCCCAAAACATCCACCAAGATCTTTCTGATTCAGTTTGAGGCACTGAAACAGTCAAAAACAAGGAAAACATAAACATTGCATTTTCAAAACACATATTTGGTGTGCCCAACAATCTAGATAGTCCAACAATGGCTGAAGAATGACCTGCCTGAATCGTGCACTGGTCCAGAGTACACTGGTCTGATTCCAGGTAGCAACACGGGCCCAAACCTAGTCTGAGTGCTGCAGAGATGAGTTCATTCTCAGCCCAAATTGTCCCGAACCTGTACCCCCAAAATCATGCCAAATTTGGTGCCAGTATTTACTATGTATCCGAGGTGGCCGGGCAGTTTGGGCACTGCAGAACTCAATCAAATGTACCAGCGATCAGCCTAGCTCAACTGGCTACTTAGTAAAATCTTATTGAAGTGACACATTGCAGGTCGACAACCATCTTTTGTAGTTCCCACATGGGTCAGATGTCAAGCTGTCAGGGCTAGTAGCTTGTAGAAATGCTTCTATGGCTCACATTGCAAAAATGGTCAACCATCTGTGTGAATGTACATCATGGTCCACTTCAAATACACCACTTCTATGTAAACATACTATGGTGATGAAAGAAGAATAAAATGGTACTATATAAAAAAAAGTGGGAAGATGTAGACTACAATTTGCCTCCTCCATTACATACCTACCATCCTTACCTGACAGCGAGAGCTGCACAATTAACATCTACAGAGATTAAATATTTCTGCCCAGACCACTGAACCTCTTCCAACTATACAGACACCCTTACCAAAGAAATCAGTCAGTGACGGACATGATTCCTTGCTAGCTTCCCACTCGATTGTGTGAATTGGAGCACCTGTCCAAGCTAGAGGCACTGCTGACCAGGGGAGTGGCGGGCACATGTTTTGTCTCTGTGTCACCTGGGCACCCTGCTATTTTTTTGGTCACTTGGGGGCAGCAGTAACAAGCAGTGAACACAACATTCACATATTATCCCCTTTTAAGTTGCTGTGGTGAAATTATAGGCAAGCAGTTGCTTACTTACAGATCCAGCAGTAACAGAGCAACATTATCATTAATTTAGAGTTGTGTTTCTGGCCACCAGGCCAAGGTAAATCCAATATTCACTATCTTTCTCTGTTTTTCATCTCTGCCAACTGGCTCTTTAGCTGCTATCAGCTGGGATCGGCTCCAGCCTCACCTGCAACCCTGAATAGGATAAGCGGTTACAGATAATGGATGGATGGATGGATGGATATTGGTTATAGCCCCTTTAAGCACTTCAGTGCTTATTCCATGTACAAGGCCTATGGAAAGGAGGCTGGATCACGGGCCAACATGGGTCTGGGGTAAGGGGTATGACACATGCGCAGTGTGACTGAAGCTGCGGTCATGTGTTGCGATTGGCTCAATTTTGGCGAGTGCAGGCCAGATTTTACTGCGCACGTGTTATACCCCCAAAGGTATGACGCGTTGATGACGCGTGGCCCAGCCTCCTTTCCACAGGCCTTGTCCATGTGCAGTAAATACTGTATAATATAACAAAGAGGATCAATAAAAACTGCCAAAACCTGTGCTATAGTTGCTCTTGGGTTTTTTATTTTTTGAATGGCCAGTGAACAAATCTACCAAATTACTAATATTACAGAAAACAGAAATAAGACAAAATACTCCCTTAAAGCCACTATGTGTAGAGTTTTTAATGTGGTCACAGCATGTTTCAGATTATTCTGGAGCAGTCCTTGCAAATATTAGTGCAAACTTTTATGTTGCTTTCAGCACATTTATCTCAATATCAGGGGGATGTGGGAGAGGTCTGCCATAATGTGTTTTTAGGTACTGCCATCAGAGGGAACCAAAGTCAGATTTTCCTTTTGAAATTGTACATACTGTGGCTTTAAAAAAATCTGTGAAACAAAAACAAAAAAACAACAACACTATATTTAGAAATTACTTAATTTCCCTGACCTGGAGATTTTCAGTTAGGAATAAAAAACCTTAAATTTGACTATTTGGTATTTGAATCCCACTATCTTTAAAAACAGGTGGGTTCAGAGGAAGTGCTTCAATGAGGACGGGGGCTGCTGGATTTAAATAGTTCATGATCTAACAGGAGCTTGTGACAGCACAGCTCAGGGAATTACCGTCACAGTCCTTGCTGTTCCACCTTAACCTCAGGTCTTACCACATAATTTCCTGTGGGACCTAATTCTGTCAAGGAAGACTAAACAGAATCCATCCAATCAGGTTATTGTATACAGCTTCTAAAGACTTTGAGTTTTGAGTTCATGCTGGATGAGATTAAATGAGTAAATGACTCAATTTATTATTTACTTTAATACAATGAGCGATGTTGCTTTAGCCTGTATGACCTAATTATCACTATCAAATATAATAACCAATAATTAATTTTCTTTTTAAGATTCTGATGTAAAATACAAAACTATTACTTGGTGTGCAAGCATTAGGTAGTTAAATTAGGTCTAATTTGATCTTTTTCTGGATGAAAATAATGTTTAGAATAGATAGACATTTTAATTTTCAGCTACAATATAGGATGGATATAAGAATAAGGAAGTTTCCTTTTGTTGATTGAACTTATATGATGCAGCCACTCATGTTTTGGATTCTGATCATAGTTAGATGGTCTATATGTGAACAAAAAAATATACTTTATTTAGTTCAACATTTTGACCAAGTTGGAACACTTTATAAGGATATAGTGTATAGTATATTAACATTTTATATAGGGCGTTCGTTTTAATGCCACTAATTTCTTTAACGCAATCTATCAAATTTTGTAGCAGGCTCAGTTTTAAAGCCAGAGTGAAGATACTGATATCATATTAAACTAGAAAACCTTGAAGAATCCACTGGTAACAACAAACAAACAACAAAACAACAACCATGTAATTATAGCTTGTTGCAAAGGAGGTTAAATAATGCTCTGAAATTTTGGCAAGGAAAAACTGTCATGGTCATTTTCAAAGGGATGTAAATGGGTTCTTTGGGTACCCCACCAGTCTCCCCTTTACAGACATGCCCACTTTATGATAATCACATGCAGTTTTGGGCAGGTCATAGTCAAGTCAGCACACTGACACACTGACAGCTGTTGTTGCCTGTTGGGTTTGAGTTTGCTATGTTATGATAGGAGCATATTCTTTATGCTAAATGCAGTACCTGTGAGGGTTTCTGGACAATATCTGTCATTGTTTTGGGTTGATAATTGATTTCCAATAATAAATATATACATACATTTGCATAAAGCAAGCATATTTGACCACATCCCATGTTGCTAAGAGTACTAAATACTTGACAAATCTCCCTTTAAGATAAATTTTCAACAGATAAAAAATGTGGGATTAATTATTTTAATCGATTGACAGCCCTAATTTTATTGCATACATACCTAACTGGGGACATAAACAGTCATTAAACATGCCTCTCCTGGCACATAAAACAGCATTTGATTAGATGATGTGGATTCTCTCCATCTGATGGAAGAGGCAGGTCTGCAACGGACACATGATAATGCAGGACATGTCTGTAGACAGAGATAAATATACATACCGATGAGTAAACAAAACAGTTTGACATTTGACTCTACAATTGTGCAATCCAGGCTATACTGTGGTCGTGTCTAGAAGGTAACCCGCAAATTCCGAAATTTTGCAAAAACTTGCAAAAAACTCTCACAAGACTCGCTGCCCGATGACCTATCCTAACCTTAACTATTCAAGGTCACTTCCTAATCTTAACCATCTTGCGAAAGTTTCCCAACTCGTGGGTTACCTTCTAGACACGACCCTATACTGTATGTGTGCGGTAAATGTTTTGTAATAATTCACAATTTCTGCCACTTTCTCTAAAAACAGTGGTTTCATCACTTACATTTGTGGTTCTGTTTGTCGCCAAACTTCATCAAGCTGTCCGGGAGGAGAAACAAACAAACAAACAAACAAACACAACCATGAGTTGAATGCTTTAATATGCCACATAAGACAGTATAGAGTATATCCATGAAAGCATACATTATGTTTTTATACAAATATTTGAAATATTATGAATGTATAGAGGATGTGCACACACTGTATATATATCCTAAGTGTTAATATCATCATTATCATGTACAGGGCTCTCTGGTGGTGAATACTGTGTATAGGACAGCATTGATTTCATGGTGTTTTGGTTTGCCCTGTTCTCAGGCTTGTATTATGCTGCCATCTGGTGGATGTGACTGCAACATAAACCAATACAAAAATAAATCCTACTTTTTAAATTACATGTATAAAGAAACAAAATTAAACATTTACATGATCATTTTCATTGGCAATCAGAACGTAGTGTTATTGCATATCTATTACATTAACTTGCTGTGCCTGTAACTGTTTTGAGTCTCAATCACATCACATTTTCTCCACAGAATATGCTGGAGTATTCAAATGATATCTGCACTTACAGCTGGATGCTTATGGTAATATTGACAAATGTATTTTGAGTTCACAAATTGTATGATTATTTAACATTGTATATTTTTACACAGAAAAATATGGCACACACATAACATGATATTAATGGCTGTCCAGTATACAGAGAAACAATTACATATTCATAATGTGATATAATATTTAAATATATAATAGCCTATGTTCTCTTTATTTGGCCCGGACTCAACAGTGTGATATTTCATTCTTTTTTTTTGGAAACATTGCTCAAAATGGCAATGAGAATACATAATTAACGTCAACATTTTGCACTGTTTTAAACCAAGGTTATAGTAGTTTTTATTTTTGACCTTTTGATTTAATTTTAGTTTATTATTAAATAAGGATTTAGTAATAGTTAGCTTTCAGTGTGTTTGCTAGTTTTAGTTTAGTTTCAGTTTTTCAGAAAGATTTAGTTTTAGTTTTTATATATTTAGCTTTGGTTTTACAGAAGTTTTAGTTTGTTTTTGTTTCGGCCAGGTATACTGTCTCAGAAGTATGTAGCTACACACAAAATACACGGTTGGAAAACTGTATGCGCTACTTTATTGAAGCAGTTGCAGAATAGTACCATCCTGGAAGGTCAATTCCGTAACGGAAATTTATGCTGTCTCCTTTTTCGGTAGTGATATATTATAGCTTAAAAAAACTAAAACTGAAATTATTTACAATGTTTTTTTGTTTTTTTTTTGTTTTTACCCGGGCAATATCATTTCAGTTTAATTTTAGTTGTTCTTTAACAATATCGATTTTTACTTTCAGTTTACTGAAAAAAAACTGCTTATTTTCATAGTTTACTATAATAACCCTGTTTTAAACACACCACAACTATATTTTCTTTTAAAATTGATTTTTGTCTTTAAACCCTCATTAAAACATTGAAGAATACAAATGGTAAAGTGCCCTTATTTAGCCTCTTGTTTAAATTGTCTTACAGTCTAGTGTACATAATCCATTCAAAGCAGTCCAGTGGATTACAATGACTCGTGACTGACCATGCTTGTAGTACTACTATTAAATAATGCTGTAAAACATTTCACACCCACTCCATTTAAAACCTACACTTCACGGTCTTGATTGTTCAGTTGTTAATGTCTATTCATTCAAAGTAGATCTTCCTTTGTAATAAATGAAATATTACACCTTTACACAAATAAAGAAGAAATGTTGAAACCAGAGTAACGTGACAATGAGGAGGTGAACAGGAGCAAGCATTCGTTTTATATAATGGAAAGTCTATAAGATTAAAACTCCAGACCATTAAACACACAGAGTGAGAGTAGAAGTTTAATACTAAACATATATTGAACTACATTAAAGGAGAGGGGATATTTGTGAGTAAATTGTGGTTTGTTACTCATTAGTGTGTATCACAGGATCTAATTGTACTCATCTGCTGTGCTTAATAGTGTTGTATCATTTTTTGTATGAAGTACACTATGGTAAGTGCCTACTTTGAGGGATATCTCCATTTTCATTAGATCTTGATTAGTTCCGATAAAAGAAAATGTTGCAAACATTTCTCACTTCTTATATGTTAAACATTCATTTGAATTAAGGACATCACATGAAATTTAATCCAAAAGTTTAAATACAGGGTGCAATGTTTGTCTATCATTGTAGAAGTAATGTCTTTTCTGCAAAACTCTTTAAATGCAATATCACAATTCAATTGAACAAAAGCTTGTAAGAAATGCTATAAAACTGGATTTCCTTGCATGCTGACGTTACCCCTGTACGACCTGTAAGATATGCATCACAAATACATACTGTACATGCAGCAACTACATGCAAGCGACCATGCAAATTTAAAACATTTAAATGTGTGCATGCATTGCAAAAACAGTTGCACTAAATGCACAGTGCATTGGATTCCTTGATAAACTACAATAAGATTACCGTGCAACTCTTACCTGTCCTGCAGCAGTGACTGAAGGTGACTGAAGGTGTACAGCATTCATGCAGAACTGTCCCTCCTCTTGTATCTATTGCACTCTAAGTTTCCTCTCTCCAGTGTGCAGGGCCTGAGGTGAAACCTGGTGCAGATGGAGAGCACCCTTATATGTTGTACCTGCAGGGCTGCAGTGCTATAAGCCAAGGACCCCGGACCAATGGGAAGAAAACATGTGCAAAGGACCATCTGCAATGGAAAAACAAATCCTATAAAAGATTTTGTGGATTTTGCTGGTCGGGGAAGTGGTGTCCAGCTGCCCTGAGTCTTAGTGACACCTGCTTTCACTCCCTCCCTCTCACTTGTCTAACGTGCACGTTTCTCTGTATCCTCTAGTGGCCTTAAATACTCTAAACCGGGATGCTCCTTCACTTTTCACCCATACAACACTATCTTTAACTTTCAGTAGAGAGTGAATTATACTTTCAGTACAGTTAAATACTACTGTGTTCAATTTACACTTCATGTTAGTGTACATATATATATATGTATATATATGTATATATATATATGTGTGATTTCCCCTATATATATATATATATATATATATATACATATATATATATATATATATATATATATATACAGACTACATTCCTGTCTACACCTCTGTGTACATATATTACTTCTCATCATGCACATACATGCTACATCCTGTTTACATTCAGTTTTCCCATCTGAAATACTGTCTTTCACAAAATTACAAATATACATTTACATTACTATTT
>CAKAOH010036128.1:0-29464 GCA_916701665.1 Sebastiscus tertius | reverse complement strand
GATAGATAGATAGATAGATAGATAGATAGATAGATAGATAGATAGATAGATAGATAGATAGGTAGATAGATAGATAGATAGGTAGATTGATAGATAGGTAGATAGATAGATAGGTAGATAGGTAGATAGATAGATAGATAGATAGGTAGATAGGTAGATAGGTAGATAGATAGATAGATAGATAGATAGGTAGATAGGTAGATAGGTAGATAGATAGATAGATAGGTAGATAGGTAGATAGATAGATAGATAGGTAGATAGGTAGATAGATAGAGACAGACAGACAGACACATACACCAATGTGTGAAGTGAGTTATTAGGTGATTAGAATTTCACTGTAAGACATTTGCATTAAAGCATCAAAACATTACCTAACCAGATACAACCTGACATTTCCTCAACACAGAATCACTTGTGAGATATGAGGCCCTAGAAAATAAAAACAGCACAGACATCTACCATGTCTACAGTGACCATGGGTTTGGTGAGGACAGCCAATTTGTAGGCTATGTTTAGCAATTCAACAAGCCCTTCTCAGCCATCCTTGTCCAGGAAAATGGCTGCCAACAGGTGTTAAATCACCAGCAGGGGCCATTTTATCCCCCCCACCTCCCTCCCCTCCGCTTTTCCCTCTCGAGGCACCTTCACCCTTTGCTTCCTCGCTTCCCTCTCATCTGACATTCACCTCCTTGCTCGATCCTCCATTACCATTCTGTTCACTGAACTGATATTTGAACTAATGAGAACGATATAAAGTCAGAAGATGAGGCAGTATTCGCTCTGTAATGAGTCTGCATATATACGCCAGTGTGTGTGCGTGTGTGTGTGTGTGTGTGAAGTGTGTGCACTGTGTGGGTTTGCACATGTTTCTGAGTGTGTATCTTTATGCATTTTTTGGGCCTGTGTCAAGATTATCATATCTACAGTGTGTGTTGTTTTTGACTTAATATTTAGATTCAGCTGGATGTTCTTAGCCTTTCTATACTGTATAACTGTGTGTATGTTTGTGTGGGTGGATGATCATTAATGCAGAGTAGGACCGAGATGGTATCCCTGTGGTTCTTGTTGTTTCTCTTATTTCACATGTCATTTGTCATTTGGTTGTTTCTTGTCAGTTTCATTCAAGATAGTTGGCAGCCTGGCCTTAATGTGTGTGTTATAATCAGTTTTTTTTTGTACTTAAGTATGCACCGTGTGCTGTGTTAACACTCGGAGTTACCGTGAGTCACACGAACACGAATCACCACCAAGATTATAACAAAATGTCAGATTTTCTCCACCGCAGTCTGATTTTTCTTTTACACGTTTTTTTTTTTTTTTCTGGAATGATGGTAATTTATTTGAGTGACAGCTACCATGGTGAGTTTGTTTGTTACTATAGAGAGCAGAACAAAAAGGTGGGCTGCAAATGCAATCAGCTTTAAAGTAGCACACACAGCACACACTCACATGCATGCTGTACACTACACACACACACACACACACACACACACACACACACACACACACTGTACATGTGTCTTTAAGGCAAGCCTTGTGCTGGCATCCAAGCACAAAGATTATATAGAAAATATTGTTGGTCCCCAAAATGTAAATATAGACTTTTGGCTATGGGTTGGGTTAAAGGATAACTTTTTTTATCCCTATTCCCATGTTGTTGTTTTTTATCTAACTGACTAACAGGGACAACAATTTCTGAAATTGGTCCAGTACTGAGAGAGAACGCTGTAGACGGCAGCTGCTCGCGGGCTGCAATACAATGCTATTGGGGCAAGCTGGCACCGTCATTTACGTCCACTTAAAGTGCTTGTTTTTGCCTTAACAGGCTCTGATTGTTATTATAGATGTCTGACATCATGGAAAGAGTCTCGTCGAAGGAGAAGTCTTGTTCTGAAGTCTTGCAAGGTGACGTGTTGCCGGAAGACAACGGTGGAATAGTGGAATACATCCATGGTGGAAACCAGCCGGGCAGAGTTTGTTGTGTTGGAGTACGGAAAGCGTAGCTTAGTGTTATTTAAAAGATTTTCAATGTCACGGCTGAATATTTAGATGATTTCAACAATGTGGATGAGGTCTTTGAAATCGACGGATGCCTGTATTTATTTGAGCCAGAGTATACGGATATTCAGAATTCACAACAAGACTTCTCCTTGAGCGGGACTTGGACACAATAACAAACAGACCGGATCAAGAGAAAGGTAAGAAAAACATTTAATTTCTCTGTAGGATACTTTCCATAATGTTGTCAGACACTTCTAATAACAATCTGAGTCTGTCAGTGGCAAATTCCAGCACTTTTAGTGGACGTTCATTTCATTGCGGCTGCTCACTTGCCCTAGCAGCTTGTTTCACGGCTGCTAGTTTCAGTGTTCTCCCTCAATACTGGACCAGTTTCAAAAAGTGTTATCCCCATTAGTCACTTAGACACACAAACATGGGAAAGGTTGAAAAATACCAAAGTTATCCTTTAACTAAAGTTAGGATAAGGCAAGTACTGTAGTTGTTATGGTTTGGTCCCACAGAATGAATAAGTCACTACAATGTCCTCTTTGGTAACAGAAGCTAATAATACATCAAGCATCTTCACTAAATTAATTCAAATAATACAATCTTTGTTTGTCTCTACTGTGTGGATGAGTGTGTTGTGAACGTGTGTTTCCTCTGTGCATGTCATCATGTGTACTGTATGTGGTGATTCTTCTGTCTTAGTATGAGTTCTTTCATCCAGTCAGTTTTGGGTTTGTTTGTTTGTACAGTATGTGTGGTTGTCCATGTTCATTCGGTGTCTTAATTTTTTGTATCCGCTGTGTGTTATTGTGTAAGTGCGTGTGTGCATGTGTGTGTGTGTGTGTGTGTCAGCAACACTCCTAAGCATCAAAAACAAATGACAAAGGTGATATGCAAATTACAAAAAATATGCAAATGAGTCCCCGTGTTTTACCCAGGACTTCCTGTAACTGTGGTAACACATGAGACAAGATTTGTTTTTGAAGTGCTGGTCGCCGAGCACACACCATGAATGTTACTTACTCTTAGTATGTGTGTGTGTGTGTGTGTGTGTGTGTGTGTGGGCGGGCAGGTGGCCTCAACCAGATTTGACTCCTTTGGCATAGAAACTATTTTTTGCTCAGCATCTCGCTGTAGGTGTACGCCAACTGTCCCTGCACTGTCTCTGCAACCGCAGCTGTCTCGGTTACCAGGGCCTCGGGGGGTTGTTAAGGAAGCGTCTCCAGGGAAACCAGAGGAAAGAACCGGGAAGGAGGAGGGAGGGAGGGCAGGGTCTCGGAGAGTTCAGAGATGTTTTCTAAAAGTGGAGTAGATGAGGATAGGAGCCGGGGAAGACACTACAGAGGAAGAAGGGGGACGACGTTTGGTGTTCTTTATAAATAGTTGCAGAAGATTGAGAAAACATCTGGAGATACTGAAAATGTGTTTAATATGTTATATCGGTCAATGTTAAAAATATGAAATTTGCACTGTAAGCAGAGGTCCTAGTATGGGACTACTTAGAATGTATTTTAGTACAAAGCAATAGATCAAATACAGTTTCAGAGCAACTGAATGCAATTTCATATGTGAATGAACAGTTTCAAGTTTATTGGAATTCAGTTCCAAACTAATAAATTACAAAACAATGACTGTTTGAACTTGTTAGAAAATGGTTAACTCAGTTAATCCTGACACTTTATTAATTTTGTCGAGGTCATATTATGATCACACGGTTATTAAAAACATTTGTTATTGGCCCGTTTAAGGGAATTCAGACATACTTTAGAGTCAGCTGCTGAACAAACTGCTGATAAATACTTTTATTTTATTTTTTAAAACGTCCATGTTTGTTAATTGTTTCTATTCTTAGATTTTCTGGTAATTTAGCTTGTCAATGCGGTTTGGCCCCTAAAAGGCAGAAGTTATGGATTCACTGCGAAGATAATTCCCCAAGATATACAGTATTTCAACTCTATAGTAAGATCATCTTGTTCATGTCTAATTGATTATTGTGATTGAATTGATTATTATTATTAATTAGATATGATGTTCAATGTAGAAATGTCACTTTTTCATGCATGTAACAGAGTTTTGGGTGAAACTAAATCCTGTCTTTTATGACATATTTGTCAAATTAAAGATAGTAAATACAAACTGTAAATAGACAAGTAAATAAATAACTATACACAGTCACCATCCTTCAAAATCAACTGAACTGCAGTCATTGTATGTGGCTTGTTTTGGTTCAGGGCGAGTGAACAAGAGTGTCTAGATATATTTAAGTGTCACTATACTTCTTCCACCTGGTTAGTAAATCTGACAAAGTGTGGGAGAGGGATGCGGTGGCTGGTGACAAGAGATACAGAGTGTTGATATAATTAAAAACTAATTTTGAGGGTTATTGCTTTTTCACCTGATTTCATCTAAGTTTGGCAGCTTGTTGCTGAGGGAGAGACAGTTAAATATATATATATATATATATATATATATGTATAAAGAGAGAAAGTGCGAGGGAGAGAGAGAGAGAGAGAGAGAGAGAGAGAGAGAGAGAGAGAGAGAGAGATGACAACAGAGACTGAAAGTCTCCATGTAATAATTAAAACCCCCTTTGAAGGCTAACCTTTGAAGGGCTCTTTTCTCAACAGCCAGCCACTGCGCAGCTAAAAAAGCACTCCTCTTTAAAGTCGTAACGTTGATGATGATCTCAGACCCCTCCGGTCTTTGTATGAAACGTGTGTTTTGACAGTTTGTTTGTGAGAGGAAAATTAGCTGGTTGCTCCCTCGCAGGACGGCCACCGACTTATCTCATTCCTCCCTTTGAAGTCGTGGAGTGAGTTTGTTTGTGTTCGGGGTGGGGGAGGTGGGGGAGGTGGTGTCACCGCCGTCAGCCCTCTGGGAAACCAAGGGTGGGGTCTGTTTGGGTTCTTCCCAGGCACTTTAATCAATTTATTAATTAGCCACAATTATAGCGTTAATTAGGAGCTGATGGTGATTTGATGAGCTGTGATTGTTGTCTCCTTCCGCGTGCTTAGAGGGAAGGAAAGAGGAAGTGGAGAGAGAGATTGAGAGGCAGCGATAGTGGGACGGGGAAGTGAGTTTGAAAGAGGAGTAAAGAGTGACAATTACAGTGTATTACATGTTGCTGTACGACAAGTGCACTTCACAGGAAATGAATCGGGTCTGTCAAGAGCCAACAGTAAGAAACCTAACTTTCCTTCTCCTTCACGACTGAGTGCGAGAGACTTGTATCTCTGAGCGATACTTGAGGTATTGCAACAAATGGCAGCCTGACAGGTCTTAAGGCCGTCACTGTAACAGCATGTAATTACAGTCTGCATGGTACAGTGTGTATGTGAGGTGTCTGTACTCAGTTACAAGCGTTGAAAGCTTGTTAGCAGATAAAAAGCTTTAACACCGGAGAGGAAATCTTGACTAACCCTCTAAGTTTGAGACCGCAAGAAAAGTTAACTGTGTTAAAAAAAAAAGACAGAAAGAAAAAAAAAAAAACATGTAGAGAAATCCTATTTAAACACAACATAATTAAAAACTGTAAAAGTTATATTTAGCAAACATGAGAAGAAAATGCAAATGGTGTTTTGGTCGGGCAGCTTGTGTAACCACCTTGTTTATCCTCCCAACTTTCTCCCCGCGTCTCACATCACTTAAATAATACACAGACACACTCGCTCTCGTAGGCCGTTACTATGATATAAGTGCACTTCATATAGGTCTGAGGGTACTTGTTGCCATGGAGACGGTGTTGTGGCGTTATTGGGTGGAAGCCCTTCGATTGACGGCAGCCCCTTCAGATGTCTGAGGAGGAAACTTTCAGACTCGCTGAGGAAGTTGACTGCTGTCTCTTATTGACGGGTTCAGGATGTTGTTTTGGGGGAAGAAGTGAGGAGTAAAGCAACAACAGTGCGCCGAGAGAATCATGCACAGCCTGTATGTTCCTGTATCTTCAAAACCACATGTGTGCCATATACCAGCCCGTTCTCATTCCCAGGGCGTCAAATACCGATGCTTTGTCATTGGCGTTTCATACTCTTTTGCACCGGTGTGTGACGCACTGGGCTTTCCATTAACTACAATGTAAACCCATCCGTGGCAACCGTAAACGCTCAGGTTTCAGTGCTGTGGTGACGTAGTTTAAAGAGCGAAAGAAACACACAGAGCGGGCGGGAGGCGAGGTGCATGGGTCCAACAAACACAAGGCTTTTATCAGGAGACCGATGTTCCTGTCCCGTGCTTTAAGTTACACTTTCACGTTACAATCAGCTGTTCGTTTGTTTCCCGTGTACACAACGTCAAGTCACATTTTCACTGTACAAACATAGTAATTCTAAGCCCAATCATGTTGTTTGTTCTTAAACCTAACTGTTTTTTTGCCTAAACCTGGCTTTGTTTAATTCACAACATGAATCACGTGATTACCGTGACCAAAAAGTGATGCCCATTTGTCTGACAAAGCCTCAGCAAAGAACGTATATTGTCAAGAAGTGAAATTGTCAACAACGCCCAGCAGCAAAGCCACGCTTCCGCCATTTCGGACTGAAAGCAACTACCTGACCTACCCACTAAAACGTCTACCTAAAAAGTGCCGTACAAAAGGCACCAAATTATTTCTATTAAATGGTCATATTCTATCCAACTGGCCTGTGTTGAACAATAAAATATTATAAATATTATAAGTGTTTTCAGTCCAAAATGGCAGCAGCTGCTGTTGTCAAAATAGCTCCTGAGTTCTGTCTCTTTGCTTCTCCACTCTTTGGCCTCAGTATGTGATGAGTTGAGATGAGAACGTGTTGCAGCATTGCCCTGCAGTAGGAATAAGACATGCATACTAATTGTGCAAATTGTCAGTTTCAAAATTAAAAGTCGTGCAGTTATTCATTCTACAGAAAAACAGTGCGCCTCAGACTAGCTCAGGTAATTGAATTATTTCCAATAGACTTTAGCCAGTCAGCCTTTTCCATTAAAGAGGCACAATTAAGAATGTCATTTTCTGCAGCTGCACTTCAGACAACTCAATACTCACCCTTCCTTAACAGACCCGCTGAAATTGTAGCTTATTAAAAGTCAAACGTGCACATTAAACTGGCAGCGCTCCTCTTGCTCGTTCCCAGTCTGCTGTTATTTTTCTCATCTCTGAGGCGTAGTCTTTGCTTAAACTGAACTCTTAGACTATGTGCAAAGTCTTTTTTTATGTTTTATTCAATTTTTTTTTTTTTTTTACTATTTAACAGAGGTGAGACCAAGTCATTCCACTCAAGTCCCGAGTCAGGAACGGCAAGCCCCAAGTCAAGGCAGGCAAGCCCGGAGTCAAGTCCCAAGTTAAGACTGACAAGTCCCAAGTCAAATCTTAAGTCAAGACAGGCAAGTCCCGAGTCAAGTCTCAAGTCCTTAACTTTGAGTTTCAAATCCTAAACAAGTCATAATTTGGTCTTCACCAAATGTAATGCCATTTCCATCTCCGTCCGTCATTTTTGACCCACACTTACGTAACGTGACGTTAGTTCTTCATGGTTCTGTCCTGCAACTTGATGGGACGCTGTCGGATTGGTTCAAACAAAGTGGATCTGGGGAATTCAGCGTTGACTTGCTGGGAATGAACAGCGTTACCGTAAGTTGATTCCAGAAATGAAGGGATATGGAATGATTTGTGGCACACTTTTTAAATAACATACTTTTTAACTTTTGGGCTTGGGGGAAGGTATCAAGTATTTTTAAGTCAAAAGGCTCAAGTCAAAGTGAAGTCACGAGTCATTGTTGTCCAAGCTGAGTTGCAAGTCTTTTTTTGATTTTGTCAAGTTGAGTCTATAGTCATCAAATTTGTGAGTCATGTGACACGAGTCAACACCTCTGCTATTAACATCTAAGCAAAGATAAAAAAAATAATAGCTTTGTCAATAAAGTAATTATTACATGTTCCCAGCACATCTTAATGAGATGATGCTTTGACACGTGAACTTAGCCACACTGGTAAAAAAAATCCAGTTTGATGAATGTTTCAGGAACAAAGACAGACAGCATTGTTCTTATCTGGCCATATTGATCATAAAAGTATATAAATGTCCCTGTTGCCTGATGAAAGTTGAACAACTTTCGAGAAGTAGAAAGTTTTAATAAGTTTCAATGCAACCTACAGTACTGATGTTTTGCAAAAAAGATAATGAAAGTTTCACAAAATAGATAACATTACATCTCCTCTTCCCTCTATTTCACACCCACACCCACATGCACAATTGTAGATTCTTTCTAAAGATTTTTTCTTACTGTTTGTGATTATGTATTTTTCATCAGAAAAATAGATCTGAACTGAAATCTCTCCTCAAAATGAGTTCCCCTGCAAATAGGAGTGGTAATATCATATGTGGTAGATGGTACTTCTGAATCTTGCGCTTCTCAAGCTGTCACGCCACAGCATTATCCAGTATTATCAGTAAACGTATCATTTTATTTATGCCTTTTTATGTTCCCATAACAGGCTGTGCAGGCTCTCCGCCCCTCCCCCCTTTCTCTCTCAGGTAATGCCGCTGTGATTGCTTTAATCTTAGTTATTACTTTTCAGGGATCACCCTGGCTTATCCACTGGCAGGATCTGGTAGGAATGGCGATGGTATAGCGTCAGCGGTGGGCGTAGGGTTGGGGATGGAATCAAAGAAATACTTTTCTGAATTATCCTCCCTGCAATGAGTTTCCTGAAGTACCTTTTCTCATCAGTGGCGTGATTATTGTAGGAAGTTGTAGAGTGTGTTCGCAGGCCCTAGAAGATGTTTCAGAAATTGTGAGTCACATGAAAATAAATGAGTTTTCACATCAGGGATTGATGTCGTACATGATGCATGCCGATGCTTCCGTGAGTTAACGCGATGCCTCACATGCTTTGAAACAAACACAGCTGGTCATTTCTTTAAAGGTGCTAAATGTGAGATTGGGAGCATATCTATTGCCTCCGCACGGCTCTCAAAGTGGCGATGGCTGAGCCGGCGGCTCATAGCTAACAGAGCTAACAGTGCTAACACAGTTAACAGTGTTAACCTGAGGGTGGGTGCTACCAACACATTCTCATCCCGACTCGTAACATACTGACGCTCTGTCAGACCCCTCGGCGTCACTTTTCAGTTGCCGTAAACACGTGCTTAATGTTGTGAATTAAGCAAAAACACTTGCTGAGGTTCAGGCAACAAAACCACAAGTTAGGTTTTGGTAAAAAAAACAACATGGTTTGGCTTAACAGTGCTACGTTTGTACAGTGAAAATGACACTGAACGTTGTGAATACGGGACATGATCTGATTGTGACGTGACGCACGAGACAAGAACAGCGGCTTCTTGGATGAAAGCCTTGTGCTGAACTCATCCACCTTCCCTCCCTCCCGCCCGCCCACCCGGTGTGTCTCTTTCGCTCCGTATGCTACGTCATCACACTCCCAGCACACTTTCTCTGAGCGTTTAATATTGACGTGGATTTACATTGTAGTCAATGGAAAGCCCGGTGCGTCTCATACCAACACTATACGGTGCCTTGTGCATCGGTATCTAACGCCAATGGCCTTTACAAAGCGTCGGTATTTGACGCCCTGGGAATAAGAACGGGCTGGTGCTATGCTTTTGTAACGGCATGGTCAGTCGGGACAGCAACATCAGGTGAAACCGCCGTATGAGCACACTCACATGCACTAAAAGCACGTGCGACCGGCCTGGCTATGTCAACAAAGCATGGTGAAGCTAAGATTACAACACACACACACACACAGTGACTTCATTCTCTGCTCAGGTAGACATTACTCCTCTATATCTTTACATAGGCAATAGTTGTTTGCTGCTAAATTAATGCTCTGGATATCGTATAGAGCTTCTTCAAGACCCTTTGAATGACAGTATTTTTCACAAGAACAAGTATTATTCAAATAACTTACAGAAGTATCATCAACTGAGAAGAAGCGATGACACTTTTTAAAAAAAATAAAGTTTTAAATAAACTTTCTGCTCCGACGGTGACACTGGATGAAAAAAACAACACACAACAATGACTCATCTTTCATGTGTGTAGGTTCACAAGCTGACCTGACCTCCGCACAGCGGTAAAAAAAATATAAAGGGCACCAGCTTCATGCGGTGGGGCACCAGTGCGCAGACAGTTTTCCAGCATGTAGGGCACCCTAGAGGGCTTACATCACGTTATCTCCATATGTTTTCTCACTGAGAAAAGAACTGCTGAACAGAAGGAGCCAGGCGTCATCAGAAAAGGAGAGAAAAAGATAGAGAGAAGTAAACTCTATTTTAAATCAAGAAACAGTTGTTCAAGAGAGATGAGACACAGAGAGATGTAACCATGTTGTCTAATTCCCTTATTCTAATTCTATCTAATATGACTGTCTTCCTCTTAAATCACATACACAACATATCACGGACACATGCGCACACTTTGATCCATGTACACGCATACAAGCCCAAATGTGCACACGCAAATACAGACACTGATGCAACAAAACAGCAACGACTGGAGCAGCACTCTGATAATTAGCTGTGGTGTGGATGCCTGGAGAAAGTGTTTGTGGACTGCAGATGAGAGGAGAGGAGAGGTCGGCCCACAGTGAGGCGGCATCATGCCCCGAACAGACAGACAGCAGAAGAGGTTCTTCAAGGTTTGTCGTGGAGCGGCAGGACACCGACACAGAGGTCAGGTAAGGAAGGAACACCAGACACAGCGGGTTGCAGCACCACTGCTGAGAAACAACGCACCAGTAGCTGTGATTTATTCAAGATAAGCTGTAATATATCAAGTTAGAGAAGCGGAATAGAAATAGAAAAGTTCAATAAAACATTTGAAAAGTTCCTCAAAGCTTTTTTTTTCTAAAGTTACACACGAGGCTTGGCCCAATGATTAGAACAACCTCATTGCACAGCAGTTGATGAATAGCAGTGCTGTGAGTATATAAAGGGTTACAGCACTTGTAAAGGTTGCAAAGTGACCAATGCGCACACCAATACATACTGCATGTTACAACGAGGACGCACTGAACAGGTGCTGTGAGAGTGCAAAGCAACCTCAGCAGGAGCGCCTGTTCAGAGGTTAAAACTAAGATGGAAAGACAAGTTTAAAAAAAAACAAAAAAAAAAACACAAGAGGGAAAGAATTTTTGTGTTTGTTGGCTGTGCGGAAGTCAGACTGTAAACAAAAAGCTCTTTAACAGGATATCAGAAATGAGAAAGAGGCTCCTGGAAAAGTTTAAGCGGTCTCTGAATTGCCATCTGTAAAATATGTCCACCATCACCCCCACAAATGTCTGTCCTGCTGTCAACATCCAAATGCCAATTACATTTCTTAGATTTTTTTTCTTCAGATGGAAGCATGGAAATAAACATTAGCGGGTACAAACGAGCAATACCAACCAGACACACGGTACTAATGTATTTTCGAAAGGTTCCTTCTCTTGTGAATGTGTTCTTCTGTAGTTCTGAAAGCCCATTTATTTTTATTTAACCAAGCTGATTTCATTTTGGACCATCCCCTGTACTCATACTGGGGGACAGGTAATGCCTTTGAATTGTACAACAGATTTTTATTAAATGTATGAATTTGCTCTAGTCACAGGCAGAGGTCTATCCCAGCATGCACTGGACTGAAGGCACCCTGATGGGCTGCTACTACATCACAGGGAGAGATCAGCGGGCTACCTCTGGGTCTGAAAAGTGAAGCCAATGCTGAAGTGCCTTAAACCTGCATTCTTTCTAACAGCCAGCAGGGGGCGACTCCTCTGGTTGCAAAAAGAAGTCTGATTGTATAGAAGTCAATGAGAAAATGAGCCAACTTCTCACTTGATTTATTACCTCAGTAAACATTGTAAACATGAGTTTATGGTCTCAATCGCTAGTTTCAAGTCTTCTTCAATACAGCATGATGTTCATTTAGTAAATTATGGTCCCATTTAGAGTCAGATAGATCATAAAGCAGGGGATGCTTTAGGGCGTGGCTACCTTGTGATTGACAGGTCGCTACCACGGCGTTGTCCGGTCTGGGAGTTGTCCGTGTTTTTGTCTTACATCTTTAACCCTTTCACAGTATGTTTTCAGTTTATGAAAGTTAATTATAATCTTTTTGGTTGCCTGAAAATGTCTTATTCAGCGTTTGACTGTACTTAGCTCCACCCACTCGTGTCACTTCTGGTTGCGACGGCCAAAATGTTGAACCTGAGGCTTCAAAACCGTAGTCCACAAACCAATGTGTGACGTCACGTTGACTACGTCCACTTCTTATATGGGAAAGATACAGGCAATCATACCTGTTGACAAATCCACCTGATGACATGCTGTTTTATTATTTATTTCCTAAAAAAAACAACTGCCTAAATGTCACTATAGTCTGCCAGTAACTACAGGCTTCTTTTATAAGCCTGTTTAATTAATAAATGTTGACAAAAGTATATTTCTTTGATTAATGATTTTAAACTGATGGCATATTTCAGAAGTCTGCTCCAGAAAATGAACTTCTGTTTGGGATGTGAGAGACCTCAGCTGTAACACATAGTTTAAATACAATGGATTTCCACATGCTCTACATCTGTGATTGGGTTTGACAGTAAGTTTTATGCAGCACTGCCTCCCAAATTGGATTTCTGTTATTGGAGTTTTTCACAAGAGGTCTAAAAAGGAGTGTGATTTCTCTGGGGTCTAATTCACCACAAACATAAGTAACACCACCTTCACCAAATGTGCAAGCTCAGTTTATGGCAAAGGGAAGGGTTATCGCTTCAATCCATTCCTACTAATAGTTTTTAGAAGGGGGAAAACAATATTGATTTTGCAATGCTAGCATTTTTTTTCACATAAAACAGTGGGGTCTATGGGACCCCAAACAATGAGGAAGTAAATTCAATTGCAAGGGTTAAATCTAACTTAAAGTGTATTGACCGTGATTGGTCTCCATGCTATGTGGCCAATTCCAGCATTTCAAAGTGTGACTTTTTGAAGCAGTGGAGAGATTTTTCTATATATCAGTATGCCTTTTGTTCTACAGCTGCCCTCGACCTAATATCTACATCGATTTCGCTCCATTTGCAAATACTTATCCCTCCCTGAAGGTGACATTTGTTCTGCTTATTTCCTCTACACCGTAAAGGCCAACAGTTGAGGGGAAACCGATTCTGCTCTTAGTGCTGACGGTCCATCGTTCCATTCAAATATACTGAAGTACTTTAAGCTTGATACCACAACTCGGCCCTTGAACTAAGGACATTACTTACAAGCATACAGAGTGCAGGTATTACTTGCTATAATTATTTCTCATCTCTTACAAAGTGGCTATGTTTATTGCTATCTTGCCAGCCAATTAGACTGTTGTCAGCCTGTTAAATAGGTGGTATCAGTCACTATAAGCCCCATATATGTGGGTCAAAAGGGGCTTACTACACCCACTAGTAGGTTTTATCATCTATTCACCGAAAGAAGGTATAAAAGAACACAACAGAGACATCTAGCGATCGTAGTTATTATGAGAAGAGCAGAAGCGGAAGTCAGGTAGTGTGGTATAGACAGAGTGAAACTCCATAAGAGGTCGGGATCCAGAACACAATGTTTTTCCATAAACTGAACTAGGCTTTTTTTTTGCCTAAACCTAAAGAAGTTGTAGTTTTGTTGCCTAAACCTAAAGTAGTAGTTTTATTGCCCAAACATAAAGAAATTGTAATTTTGTTGCCTAAACCTAAAGAAGTTGTAGTTCTGTTTCTTAAACCTAAAGAAGTTGTGGTTTTGTTGCCTAAACCTAAAGAAGTTGTAGCTTTGTTGCTTAAACTTAAAGAAGTTGTAGTTTTGTTGCTTAAACTTAAAGAAGCCTTTTTGTTTGTGTTCAAAACGTGACGTTTCATTCAGTTTTATAAAATGTTAGAATGTGTTGCTTTCACTTTTACAACGTAGTAAGGCCCTACTGACCCACATCTATGGTGCTTATAGTGACTGATAATAGCTGTTTAATGGCCTGATAACAGTCGAATCAGATAATCTTGCGAGATAGTCATTCTTATTATACTTCATCTCTCTCTGTGCAGAAAATAGGAAGGAGTTCTTAACCTTTGATTTATTTCCACTGGCTGAATGTAGTGGCAAATTCATACAGACTATTCAACAAGTCAACAGCCAACTGAGTGTAATGATTTTCAGTAAGTTTACTACATTGCAGATCTTGACTACATAAAAAAAGGGAAGGAAGGATGAAAACTGAAAGTGCTATGCAATTTGAATACAGTGACCAACTCAGTTTCAAGTCTCCAGCTCTTCAAACAGCTTGTGTTTTGGTAAGATCAGCTTGCTCACACACGCAGCCACAACAGTTCAGTCTTCCAGCGATTGGATACAAAAATAGACAAAAATGGGAAGTCTGAGAGGCAATATCTTTATTACGTTTGTCAAAACTGGTCTATGAGTAGCACCGTTCCTCTGTCTGCCCACGCATAGAAGGGTTACATAAATGGTTTCAATGCTCCAGCCCACGCAGTGTTTTAGTGGGCAGTCCGCAAGTGAAAGAATTAGAAATGTATGTATTCTCTAAATGACCTATGCTTCTCACATTCAGCAAGAAAAGTTACAGCACTCGCAGCCAGCCTTCTGTAAACTCACTTCATGAGCTACTGTTTTGCATTAGTATTTTAAGATCGGTGCCAGTGCGGGGAGAAGTTGATGTTCATTTAGTGCAGCAAAAAGTTAAAATGTGGAAGCGGAGTTATTGTTTGTGCCCTCATTACTCATATTGGTCAATTTTGACTATTTAGTTACTATCAAACTATGACCACAATTTTTATTTAATTCAACCTCATGCAAGCAGTTTTAGATGCCTAACAAACTATCATTTTGTTACTTGAAAATACAGAATATATCCAGTTGAAAGCAGTGAACATTATGCAAACACGTATAATGTAGGCTTGTCTCGGTAGACGGTGTTACCGGTGTCACACGGTGGTCAGAAACACACCGATAACATTACGTACCCACCGTTGTTTTGCTTCTTTTATAGAAATAAAACCCATTTAGTTCATTTTGGTGTATTAACGCCGTGTTATCAATATAAAGACGGACGACGGATGCCACAAACTCACAGTGAATGCATCTGCTCCATAGGGAGTCTCAGCTCAGAGTAGCATGTGTTATATTTCACACACACAGGATGAGTTGACAGACAATACGATGCAAAGCGAAAAGTAAATGCTCCTATTTGGCAATATTACAGATTTAAACCCAATGATATACGGGAACCATAATGTTAATGAGGCCATCGCCGTGCAGCCGGTGTACGTGACACATATTGAGCATCATCTTTTCTTGTAAAATGTCCGGTGTAATTGGTAACACCGGTGTTGTCACCAGTTTATTAACCGGTGGGAAAATGTCCTCACCGTCACATCCCTAGTATAAAATGAGCATGCTGTGAGATTGCAGGGATGGAGACAGGAAAATAAATGATTTTGGTCCTTGTCCAAGAAATCTAAAGCAGAGTCTGGCACCAGAAGGTGTAAACATGCAGTCTAAGAGAGAGAAAGCCCTACGACCTGCGATAAATGACTGGATTTATCCCATATGTGTCTGTCTGAGTCTGCACACTGTTCATTGTTAGAACGAGTCATATTTTAGCTTTCTCAATCCAAAACTGGTCGCAACCGTGAAACCGAGTCTGACTGAGCTCCTAAACTACAGCAGAAGCTGAAGCAGGAATTTACCAGTGGGGGGATTAACATCTTTATCTTCGAATGTGTGTGTCTGTATGTGTGTGAGACAAAGATGTGACAAGCATATATAGAGAGATTATACACCTGGTTAATAAGCTTTCCCTACTAACCAATCAAGAAACGTTAGTTCTCTGCCTCTGTGCTCACCATATACCACGTAAACCATCTTTCTAACCTGCTGCTTCACTTCCCGTCCTCTCAACACCCACTTCACTCTCTGTGACTTCAGTTGTCTCTTTCTCTCCCTGCACCTGCAACACAATTCTCAAGATATGATCCAATATATGGATTAAAAACAGCATACGTAAGACAGTCACAGGTAAACCCAACCACATGGAATATTCACCCAGTGAAAGGAACCATCAAAAAATGAGAAAAAACACAGAGACATGCCAAACACCTTTATTTTCCAGTGTAAGAGGGAATAATTTAGTTTCTATTCAACTAGTTTAAGATAGGAGTCGATAAAAAAAACAACAGACAAAAAAGAAATCCCACCATGCACTCTAGACTCAATATTGACGCTTCCTCCTCCTCCTCTTCAAGTATCTTCTCGACTCCTCTTCTCCTCACCTACCGCCTCTTCGCCATCCTCTGACCTCCTCCTCTGTCGTTTTTTCACTTAATAAGGAAGCTGAGAGACAGGGGAGGATTAAAGGGAGTAGAGAGGAGGACAGGAGAGAAACAAAGAAGATAATAGGGAGAGAAGAGGAAAAGGATATAAATAAGAATGCTTTTTTTGTGGCTTGTGTTGCACAAAAAAACATTTTTAGCAGAGACTACAAAAAAAACTAAAAACCTGTAGCTACTGATGATTATACCAAAACTAAACTCTCCATCAATATCAATATTGAGATCACGATTATTCATTGATTTTAGGGACAACATATTTTTATTGCAAATTCACATTTAAATGAACAGTTTCACTTCAATGTTGTGCTTCATTCCACCATCAAACATTCTAAATGTTGTCCTTTTACTTTGTTATTGTTATCTATAGTGGTTATTTTCAAAAAAAAAGAAACCAAATAATTAGGAAATAAATTATTGTATTTTTATTTAAATATTTGCTTTTGATTATATATTGATACAAATCTTGGGATTAGTAGTTCTAATTATATGTTATTAAGCTGCTTAGAGCTAGTGTTAAGAAGTTAACAGGTCTCTTTTATATATTACTGTGAAAACATTTCCTTCAAACAACTGAATTTATTATATTTTCCCACCAACAACTACATTTTACAAGATTACATTTGAACGCATCATTAGAGGGTTATAATTTACCATCATCCCATACGCATTTTACTGAGTAGAGCTTGAACGCACCATACGCACCATAATGGATCTGTACAGCGTGTAGCTCCGACCTGTGATTACCCTGTACCAATGCTGAGGTGCCTTAAACCTGCATTCTATCTAATAACCAGCAGGGGGCGACTTATCTGGTTGCAAAAAGACGTCTGGTTGTATAGAAGTCTATGAGAAAATCAGCCTACTTCTCACTTGATTTATTACCTCAGTAAACTTTGTAAACATCAGTTTATGGTCTCAATCACTAGTTTCAAGTCTTCTTCAATACAGCATGATGTTCATTTAGTAAATTTTGGTCCCATTTACAGTCAAATAGGCCATAATGCAGGATATGCTTTGGGGCGTGGCTACCTTGTGATTGACAGGTCGCTACCACGGTGTTGTCCGGTAGGGATGTTGTCCGTGTCTTACAACTTCAACCCTTTCACAGTGTTTTCGGTTCATGAAAGTTAATTATAACATTTTTGGTCGCCTTAAAATGTCTTATTCTCCACCCTCTCGTGTCACTTTTGGTTGCAAAAAAACAAGATGGAATAAGGTTTTAAAAGACATTTTGAGTGACAATTGCAAGTGAGATTACTTTTTTAAAGATTTTTCCAGAGACCCCCTAAAACGCTGAATTTGGTCCCATTTCCAGCCACAGGTCACAACAGGGTTAAAGCCCCTATGATAATAAATTATCTGCTTTGGTGAAGTGCCCTCAACATCATGAATCCAGCTCCAGTGGTGAGTTTCTGCAGCTGGAGGTGTGCTGTAATATCTTCCAGCTGCTCCAGAGGCGATGAATTGGACCCAGACTCTGAGGACTTGTGGAGTGTTTTCTGTCGCACATTAAATCTTTTTTATGTAGTGGCGACCTTTAGCACAAAGTGGGACCAAATTGCTGCTGTTCTGGCTCACTAAGCTGAAGGACTTTAGTGTCCAAACACATCCCTTATATGATGACGTACAGAAAACATCCATGATAGAGCCATGATTTCTAATACTCAGCGTAAAGAAGAGAATACGTGTGAATATTCTTTATATATTGAGTGTACCGCAACAAAGTCAGACTGCAAATCTCTGTTGAAGTTTTAGCTGTCGGATCGGCCTCTAGAGAAAGAGCCTTGGCGCTGTGGCATGTACATTTTGAAGGGAGTGTTTCCAATCGAACAGCTGTCTGAGGATCAATGAAATAATGGGAATGGATGGATCCGGTTTTGGCCTGGACTTTTTGCACTGTGTCTGCAATAACTTTGCAGCGATTTTATGTCAACTTCAGTGATTTTAAGATTCATTGTATATTGTGTTTGAATAACTGTTGAGTAAGCTGGATGAAACTTGTGCGAGCATCTGTACGGTGGTGCTGTGCGGTTGCTATAGTTACCTGTAGGGGTATCCGTGGTATTTGGACCTGAAAATGGAGAGCAGGAAGCTGAAGAAAAACACCACCAGGCCAAGGCCAACCAGGCAGATGACTGGAAAAAGAAACACACATTCAGACTGTCATTAAAGGAGCAATATGTAGCACTGACAGCTAGCATTTAAAATAAGTAACAGCAGTCCAAATTCAAAACGCTCGAGCTGTGGCTCGTTTGCTCATCCGGTGTGACTGATAGCAGCACACGTTTTCGCAGTTTTTCGGGTTACGTTCTATACATGACCGCGTTAGCCTCTAGCCTGTAGTCACAATCACTTCACCGGCTGTGTGTCTCAAATACTCGCTGCCTTGATAACCCAGCTGCACATGTACCGATGTACAGACGCTTTTCAGGTCGGGTAGAATCTTACGTTACATTATCTCTGTTGATTCAGTTTGTTTGCTTGCTTCCATGGATACAGAAGGCTGTGTTTGCGTGCCAATTTGTTTCATACGTGGCAACGGGGTGTTGAAATGAGCAATGGACGAGATCACACCGGCCAAAACAAAAAGAGACGTTCTGGACAGGAATGGAAATTTGGAAGGAGAACATACTGGCTGTAGCATTGTCGTCAGACTAGTATTTCAATTTAGCATGATTCCTTAATCTCTGATGACATATCATGGTCATTTTAGGATTTATTACAGTAAATATATCACATATTGGTCCTTAAGTTAATTAAAACATTAAATGAAGAAACTGCAACATGATCTCTAAAACGTTATGTAACGTAAAAGTTACCACAACTACACTTGATGCTTTTGAGTTTCTATAATTCCCAACTTTTCGCAGGTCCTGTAGACACCCTGATATATGCATAATAATTATTAGACAATGGCCTGTGGAAATATTTGATTCCTGGCTAAAGGCAACCATTTAAATCATTTCACGCACATTATAAGCGCTGATGCAACTCTGTTTGATCTCTGTTCAAATTGAATGTGCTTGCAGGGTTTAGACATGGTACACACTGAAAGCATCCTCTTCTCTTCATGCTGCTGGTTGACACACAAACACACACACACACACATAAGCACCTACACAGACCTACATACACACAGCCAAATGATGAGAACATTTATATTTGACATTCCCTAAAATGCTGGTAGAGAGGATGTCTATAAGATATTACCTGGGGCTCTTCGTCATGCCAAAAACTTTTACCTTTTATTTGGTCAATCCCTCAACGTATGTGCCACGGCCTCTTTCTCATCATCAACCCCGCTGTGCTGCAGGAAATTGTGTTTGCAACTGTTATCATCTTATTTCCTCAGTGGCTATTCTAAAGTGAAATATACATAAGCATGATCTTTAATCTGCGGGGGGAATTGTGAGCGTCTGCGTGTGTGGGTGTACGAGTGTGTGCACACACACCCTCGTGTAGCGGCTAATCCTTGAGAGGCACTGTGTTAAATTAAACTGTCACCACCGACTGATATTGTTAATCAGGGATTAGGATGAGGACCTCTCCTGGAGACTAAATAGTGAGATATGTGCTTCGTCTCACTGTGTGTGTGTGTGTGTATGTAAAGTTATGTGTGTAAGTGAGAGAGAGAGCGAGGAGGCAACGTCAGAACAAAAGATTTGGCTTGGAAAATGTATGACAGAGTCTCAGTGTAAATTTGAGTGTATGTGCTGTCATTCATCTTCAGGGCTCCAATGGTTTGCGTGTTCTATGTGTGTGTGTGTGTGTGTGTGTGTGTTGTTCTGTGATATGTAACGCATATGTGTATAGGACTACATTTGCTGTCATTGCTCAGTGTCAGCTCCAACATGGCTGCTCTCCTTTCTTTCTTTCACTTTATACGCAAATCATACATTTACAATTCAACATAAGAATCATCGCACACACACACACACACACAATCCTCAGGGGCTGTATGGTATTGTGCTGTGTGTGTGAGAGAGAGAGAGTGAGAGAGAGAGAGAAAGAGAGAGAGGCGGCAATTGATATGACATTCAAGTCCTAATGCATCAACCACAGGCACACACGCACTTAACATACACAAACACACGGGAGGCCACTCAGCAATCAGTGTGTGTATGTATGTGTGTGTGTGTGTGCTTCCTTCTACTTCTATTCTTGTGAGGACCAAAGGGCATCAGCCTCAAGGGTAAATTGTTTGAAACATTTCATCATTCTTCACTTTGAATACATTTTTTTCGAGAGGTGAGAGGACAAATCTGGGGGTTAAAACAAGGTTACACTGATGACTAATTCAAGACGATGTCCTGGCAAGTATTGTAATATAACGCTGTGTGTGAGTGTTTGACATTGACTGAGTGACTTGATTGAGAGCGCTGCAGGTTTGAGAGTGCGTCTCCAGGGAGAGCCCTTATGGCCCCGTGTTCCCTGAGTTGCCTCGCCTACGTATGCGCCCTCAGGTACGTGAGCGACAGAACGTCTGTGTATCTTCATTTAGTGGGATGTATTTCCCATAGCTCATCAGTTATGACTGAGAGGTATCTTAGTATGCTTCCATGGATAATGACACTACGATACACACACACACACAAATGCACACACGCACTAAGCATGCTAATGGAAGTGATTTATGACCTTGGCGAAATGACAAGTTGTTTAAGCTGAATGATTTCCCTCAATGACAAAGGTGGTAATCCCTCTTATGACTGTATGACTTGGCTCAGTTCAAATCATGATATATTGGCATTGTAGAAATAAATGCACCTTTTACCCGGCATGAGGGAGCCAATAAACATATTAAGTTAAGCCTACCTCATTAGGAGGACAAATATGAATAGATATTAGGATGCTAAATGGTTCTCCACAGTTTATTCTTTGATTAGCAGCCGGCTTCAAGAGACATTAACTGACTCAGCCTCTGGATACAAACCACCCACAGTTGTTTCATTATTCTTATGCCAAACTGCAACAGAAAAGCCGGCTGCCTTTTATTGTTTGGATTGTTAATGTTGCCCAAATACATGTGAGTCAGAGCTTGTAGGTAAATGTTTAATGGTCTTGAGTTCTTGGTTTCTTTACCATTCCAACCATGCAACAAAAACAAACACACTAGTAACATACTAGTATCAAGTGCAGGCTGTGAAAACTAATTCACCTTCTTTAGCTCTCTCAATTAAAGACAACTAATGAAGACATATCTGAACTTTGATAGCAAACTGTGTTTTCACTTTGTTATTTTATATCCATTTTTTAAAACATGTCAACATCCATTTTTGTACACGTTCGTTCTTCATTTATCTTGCACGGCAGCTGGATTCTCACGATGTCATGAGATCATGCGAGAATTGTGGAATCACATATCACATGAAAACCCATCTTGTCAGGCTTCAATGCATTTGTGTTAGGGATGTGACGGTGAGGACATTTTCCAACCGGTTAATAAACTTGTGACAACACCGGTGTTACCGATTACAACGGACATTTTACAGGAAAATATGACGGTCAATAAGTGTAGCGCATTTACTTTGATCTTTACCATTAGGTGTGTCTGGCCCCTCTGGTCGTGCTTTCGCTGCAGGGCCGCAGGGGGTCTACCTGGCGTTTTATATCAATTTGCCGTTTTCATACAGCTTTTCTAATGCTATCCTTCAAGCGAATGTCAATGGAAACACGTCTATTGTCCTGTGAGGAGCTACTGGCAGCTACGGGAGTAGCTTAGGTGTGTGAGGTGACGACACGGAGAGACGACTGCTCGTTCTAAACAACAACCTCCTGAAGAGGTTAGCGTAGATGCATCCGTTATATCAGAACTGGAGAGAACTTCCTCATTGAAAGAAGAGCAAAGAACTTTCTCGATGAAAAAGATGTTTTCCCTCTTCCCCTGACTGGCTTCAAGTTTGATTGAGAGATAGTTCATCCAAACTCCTGCCAAGTATTTTTTGAAAGTGCCTTTTCGAAAAACAGTTTCCAATGACAGCCTCTCAAATGGTTCTGTGTAACAAACCATTCGGCGGGTCAGGTTCATTCTTCATGGGTCTGTGCGAGAATAGATATTCTGCAGTATCATAAAATTAGGAGCTAAATAAAATGATGCTTTAAGTCTTTGCAATTTGAGGTCACGTCCTATAGTTGGCTGGATTTCATTTTGACTCCTATAAGTTTCCGGCGTCTTGAAATCCAGTACTGCTATACAGTAAGATGGTAATTTTTTGGGTTGCGGCCTTGCTTTAAAGTCGTCTCTACTGTATTTTTTTCCTGACTCTTCATTTTCTCTTTCCCACTCTGTTCTCCCCCTCCTTGATGTCTCACTCTTATTCACTTTCACCTTCCTTCTGTCTATCTCAACCCCCCCCCACATCCACTGATATTGCATATGTAGTGATTTTGTAACTCCATTTACTACTTCAGTAACTCCCTTGCTGTGTGTGTGTGTGTGTGTGTGTGTGTGTGTGTGCTGTGATTTCTGGTGCAGATGCCCATGGAAGCTGCAGATAACTTCCCGTAGCTGCACTCAGCAGTATGGAAGCTATATGCCAGGGATTTAACACCCACATTCAGTGATTACACTACCATTCAAGTCTAATCCTCTCTCTATTACTGACAGACGACTATTCGCCATGCTGCTTTATAATGCACTTATTTAATTTGTGTGTCCATATGTGCGTGTGTGTGTGTGTCAACCCAATGACAGCAGTGTGTGGGATATAAAACTGTTTATTCTATGCAAGCTTGTTTCTGGATATTGTATGTGTGCTTTACGTAACAGGTTTCTGTAAGCATTAGTGTGCTTGCGCTGCGGTAAAAAATGTAATCTGCATGATGTCTTTGCTTCAGTTTATTGAAATTACCAGGTGGAAAGCACACAAAGAAAGAGGTTAAATTAAAGTAAATGATACAATAGAAAAATACAAGTTTCTGCACACGAGAAGAGAAGAAAAGGGCGAGAGAGAAGGAGCGAGACGGAGAATGAAAGGATGAACAGAGACCTGTTGGAAATGATGGAGCAGAGAGAGAATTGATAGATGAGTCGTCTGTGCTGTACACGTGATATGTCAGCCTTACACAGGTGACAATTATGCAAGTGCATATGCATGTGTGTCTGTGTGTAGATGTGTGTGTGTGTTCAGTCTGATACTGAGAAACAAGTCTTGAGGTAGTTATAAAGTCATTATCATTTTAATTGCCAAGCTTTAACATCTCAAGGAGAACTCATGGGTAAAGTAGAACAAAAAGTTGATAATCTTGCTTTAGATTTTTTTTTTTTTTGTGTGTGTGTGTGAGTATGTGTGGCCTCACAGATGCAATTGCAGAGCTTCTGGAGTTTCTTTTTCATCACACCCACTCTAATTAAAATCCACTTGTGTGTAACTGTGTCTCTGTGTTTGAGGTAATTATCAGTACGGGCCATCTAATATCTAACTCCCCTTCTCATAATCTAGAGATTATGCAGAAACGCTGCTTGGGCGGCAAAGGAAAAAAGGTCATTAGTGCGGTTAAGTGACCGCCTCCCATTTGAAATGATGAAGTGCGTTACATGCTCAACACTTCCAGACCGGACTCATCAGGATGTTTCAGGGACCGTCCGCCCTTCAATCAAGAGATGTGTCAATAAAAATGACCCGTCAATGGTCCTACATGTAGCATTTTAAAGCTGTTCTCTGTAATGTCCAACTTCAGTGTCTTGTAATTTTTATGTATTCAAATCCACAACACGAGGCCACTGGTGATCACACTTCCCTCAACTGTCATTTCTTTTGCCAGTAATTTTGAACCTCTCAGCATTGGAGAGGATGAATTTCACAGAAGCTCCACGACAGCTTTGACATCAATTAATAATCCCCTCTGCGCCCTCCATGCTCTATTTTACATTGTATGCCACCTGCTCAGACTTTTGAGCGAAGCTGCTTGACTGCTTTAAGGAAGGAACTACGTGTTACAGTAAAGCATAACCACCAAAACACCAAGGGCTACTGGTAGGGACAAGTACAAACATCCTCCTCCTTACTAATGTAGGTAACACGGTTTCTGGAATATCTGGTCTTAATTATCAAAGACTTCCAGCAACTACGCTATTCATAGTTTATTCAACCTGCTAGAACCTTAAAACAACATTTCTACAGTTCAGGAGCCCCATTATTCTTGATTAACTTACAAATATCCTCCATTTTTTTCATATAAGAACTAGGGCTGTCAAAGTTAACGCGATAACGTGTTCACGCACATTTGTTTTAACTCATTTCTTCAATGCGTTAACGTAACTTGTGGTTTTGAGATTGTAGCGGGCTCAGTTTTAGGATACTGGCATCATATGTAACTAGAAAACCTAAGGAATCCATTGGTGGCAGCTTGGTACTAGCTTGTCGCGAAGGAGGCTAAATAATGCTCCAAAGTTGTGCTAAATTTGGCAAAACAAAAACTGGCATGGCCATATTCAAAGGGGTCCACTGCCCTCTGGCCTCAAGATATGTGAATGAAAATGGGTTCTGTCCCACGAGTCTCCCCTTTACAGACATGCCCACTTTATGATAATCACATGCAGTTTGGAGCAAGTCATAGTCAAGTCAGCACACTGACACACTGACAGCTGTTGTTGCCTGTTGGGCTGCAGTTTGCCATGTATTGATTTGAGCCTATTTTTATGCTAAATGCAGTACCTGTGAGGGTTTCTGAACAATATTTCTCATTGTTTTGGGTTGTTAATTGATTTCCAGTAATAAATATATACATACATTTGTATAAAACAAGCATATTTGTCCACTCATATGTTGTATTAAATGCTTGACAAATCTCCCTTTAAGGTACATTTTGAACAGATAAAAAATGTGCAATTAATCCCGATTAAATATTTGATTTGATTGACAGCCCTTATAAGACCAGAAAAGGGTGGGCTTGGGCGCACAAAGCTCCAGAAACATGCTTACCCAGAAAAACACTGGCCTAGAAGTTTGATTGTCATCTGAGATTCACCTTCAGTGTAATCAGCGAAGTACAAATCTACCACTTACTGTTCCTGTGGTTGATTGTGCATTGTGCTGGACTGACTAAGCCTTCGCAAGAGGGTCAGATTTGCATAAAAAATTCTCCGCCTCTCAAGAGCAGGTGCAAAGCTAAAAAACTATGGGCGGCAGAGCCTTCTGCTGCAGTGCCCCCCCCTGACTAAGGAATGCTCTGCCTGAATACCTTAATATCTTTCATGAACATAGAACAGGTGAGGACTGGGACATTACTGCACAATCCAGTCTCCTGAGTTTTAAGAAATTCCTTAAAACATGCTTTTAACAACACCTGTTAAATAACCTGTCAGCTGCCACTGCCTGTGCCAGCAATGTTTAACGTGTTTGATGAGTCATTTACAAATGTGAATTTGACTGCTGGTACTGTGGGAATATATAGGGAGATATCAGCCATATCAATTACATCTTCCACCTGCTATGGGATGTGTGACTCTACTGTGGTGGTCCACTACCAGTTGAGATGATTTGTATTTTTCATTCCTTCTGATCATGATTTTGTGTCATTCCATTTATTTAGCATTATAGTTGCATTTATTTTATTTTATAATTAAAGTAGTTAACTAATGTTTGAAGTATAATGTTCCCAACAGCATCAATTTACATTTTGTAACAGTCATATAAATTATTTTCTTTCCATGATTCAGCTGAAGTGCATCTTTGAATGTTTCAGAATCTCTGTCCTTCATTAATAAACAGCCTATTTAGACGTCAGGCATAACTAAAATTTGAGTCCTTGATTTCAGATTTTCTGAGCTGAGCTCTGCCTTAAAGCGCTCTTTCACTTGCAAATTGTGGCTAGATTGTGATTGCATTGTTAGATGTTGCTGTAGTAAATCAGATGTTAATTTCAAACAGATTGTAAGTGCAAAAGTTTTGGGGATTTGTTGCCGTTTATTGGATGGATCATGGACAGACCCAGCTGGATCATCAAAACAAAATGAGAAGCTGGGCTCTAAATGCAGTCAGTTTGAGAGCATGCGATAACCAACTTTTAATTGTCTCAAGATTAACTTGACTAATTACAAGCAAACCAAATCATTTTCTTGACGAGCTAAATCAGGTTCATTCTGACAACTCCTCATAAATCTACCTGCTAGTCAAAGTGGATCAACCATAAAGCATTCACCAGGCATATCTAAATACTGCAGTTGTGTATTCAGAGGCAGTTATGGGGGCAGGTCATCGGGGTCATCTCAGTGATTAACTGGAAAGTGAAACAAGTGCTTCTCATTTTTGAAGCTGCTCCAGCTAATTGACAGTTATGCAAATACACGTCATACTAATGGGTCATTTACGCATGGTGAGTGCGAGTATGTGAGTGCAGGAGTCTACCATCTCAATCTTACTCTACAGCACTGCTGTTAAATACAGCACTTTGTTTTTACCATTTTAATACTGAGTCTGTTTCTTAATAGTCACTTATACATATAAATACACTCAGGGTGCTTTCACATCAGGGACCCGGGCCCGGATCCGAGTACACTTGACCCCAAAGTCCAGTTTGTTTGCTTCGTGCAGTACTCGGGAGCGGTTTGTTGATGTACTCCAGTCCACTTAAAAAGGTGGTCTGGAGTACGGTTCATGTGTACTTGGGTACGGTTCACATCAGATGTGAAAGCCAACTATACCGAAAACATAGAAGTGGACTGCTATTTAATGCAAGCAACGCTGCCAGTCTCCTCTGAAATCTTAACACGCTCGCAGCATGCGCCGATCTCATCCTCTGCACTGTACGGCCGTGGGTGATAAAGCAGGAAGGCAGGCGAGAGGTTCCTTAAAATATAGACAATAGTAGGCATTAGGGTTGAGCAACGTTTGTTATTTTATTTCACTAATTTGCTAATGGTCTGCCTCCGAAGAAAGAGAGACGCTCAGCTGCTCAGTGGGCAGAGAGAGAGAGAGAGACAGCGGGGGGGAACAGAGTGTAGAGCTGGCACATTTTCATCAAACTGTGAAATAAGAGTTTATTTCGACCAAACCAGAGTTGGTGATTGTTTGAAAGACTAATCAAGATGGTTTTGGTGAGTTTTATTTTATTTCTATCGAGTTTGAATGATGTGTGGTTTACGATCCTCTACCGCTAGAACAGCTGATCTCAACATAAACAAATACACGTGGATGATGATGCAAGTGTACCCGGGTACGGAACAACTTTACTAATGTGAAAGTGGAGTGGCGGGGGAGTAAAAACAACATTTGGTAGGATAGCCCTAATGGCTCTGTCCAATCCACTTAGTTTGTTTCCTATTTACAAACCCAGGGCTGTGTATCAACACTGGATTTTTTTTCAGCGCACACATTACGGACAGATCGGACTGCGAGGAGATCGCTTAGTTTGACAAAAAGTGTATTGTATTGGAATGACACACTCCACCTTTAAATAGGCATATGTGTTATTATCATAAAAAAATCATAATTCAGAATTTTTACAACCCTGTCCATCAGAATGATTCGTACATGTTCTCACACTCGCTTTCTGCTTATTCATTCTCGCTCACGTTTATTTGTGTGTCAGGTGAGGGACGACATGGAGAGATCACAACTGAAACAAAAAGTGAATGATTTCTGACCAAGTTTGTGTACCCACAAAGAAAATGCATCTTGTAATATGCTTGAATCGTCTTCCAGTGCGCCTACTGGTCCAACGTTAAAGTATAAATTACAAATTGCTCAAGAAATAGGACATGTATTCTGAAAAAACATAGGCTAGTGAGCATAAAGCATAAGGGGAGACTCAAAAAAGACATTCTATTCAGTGTAGCCTGGAGTGGTTGGGAAGCCCAGTAATGAAATGTTATTTTCCGGTGATAGAGAGTAGCAGCAAGGGGCCTCGCAAAGAAATAACTGATTATGAAGTTGGTGAGTGTAGCCCAATCGTAAAGACGGAAATCCCCTCAGCACTCACGGTAAGTCTGACAGATAAGATCCCGAGCGGAAAAAGAATTTCCCTGATGTTAATGTTGCAGTCAGAGTATGGTCTTTTCTAAGAAATCAAGGAGGAACTGTAAACAGCAGCCTGGAGATTTTTCTGTAAATACCTGAACGTGTCGTTTGCCTTCGACTACAGGACATTTTAATTAGTTAACACATGTATAGCTAAACAAAATCTATGGATGAATGTGTATGGAACTCATTAAAATGTGTGTAAGGTTTTCTCGTGTCGCATTTCATTTTTGCGATTAATTTGAAAAAATTAAAAAAAAACATAATTAATGCAGCAGCGTTTTGTTTACTTCTTGTTGCGGCTGACGTATGTGACAACGTGTGCCGTCAAACCAAACCATCCTGGCTAAAGATGGATAAGGACAATGATGATGAGTTTTAGGTGGCCCTTCTAGCCTTCAGACCACTCAAAGTGCTTTACACTACATGCCAACATCTATCCATTCACACACACATACATTCATACACTGATGGCAGAGGCTGCCATACAAGATGCGAACTTGCCCATCGGGATCTAATCTAAATAGTCATTCGAACCACCAATCTTCAGATTAGTGGACGACCCGCTCTACCTCCTGAGCGTCAGGTGAGAAGGTACGTTAACTAATGCTTTGGCTAAACTCTGCCGCCAAATGAACACAGTAAAAGACGATAGACTGAGAGAATTCATTGAAATTGCATTGTATCTCATAATCAACCCTTGAGAGGAACCGTCAAGACTACACACTTCGTATGAAGGCGAGAGGGCACGGAGGATGAACATGCTTGAGCAAGCAAAGGACGTCGCTCTCACAGGGGATCACTGGACTTCTGTGAGCAATGACAACTACTTTGGTGTCACAGCGCACTTCATTGAATGGAATCTGCAATGGTTTACGCCAACTGTGAGTAAACCAGAAGAGTGGCACTATTTGCTGATAATTTCCCCTGATAATGTAAACAGACTGGTCTGTCTCAGTAACTGGCTGAATGGAAATGACTAAGCACAATTGTTTCTATGGAGTGAAAAAGATTCAGCACACTGAACTCTCAGTAGAATCTTTCTATGTTTATATATATATATATATATATATATATACACACACATATATATATACACATATATATATACACATATATATATATACACACATATATATATATATACATATATATATATACA
>CAKAOH010036126.1:0-18897 GCA_916701665.1 Sebastiscus tertius | reverse complement strand
GTTTTCTTACCTATTAAACTAATTTAATTATTTTAACAGTGTCACACCCACTTGCATACTAACACCCTCTTTTTGTCCCATCAGCATCTTAAGGCAGGAGAATGAAGAGGAAGATGAGGAGGAGGAGGAGGAGGAGGAGGAGGAGAAGATGAAGTGGAAGAGGCCACCCTCCAGCTACGGGTCAATGAAGAGTGAGAGTGAGAGTGATGTGATGGAGGAGGAGGGACATGAAGAAGAGGAGGCCAAAGCTTTCCCTCCCCCGTTTCCTGTGGTACTACCTGAACCGACTACTCAGGATGGGACAGGGTACTTTGTCTTGGTTTGATATTTAAGCATTATCCAAATGTTTCTGTGTTTTGGCCATTTGACCGCAGATGGCATAAGGCTTCACAGATCTGCCTGCACCTGAGCTGGTGTCGGGCTTGTTAGAAGTTCCTTAGAACAGCAAGCAGAAGTTTGGATTAAGTCACACCAGAGTCCTGTACTACGAAGCAGGATTTGGCGTTAGCGAGGTAACTTCAGGGTTTTCCGTCCTACAAAGGTGGATCACTTCTTACCGGGGTAGATCGCCATGGTAACTTATGCTGAACAGCTAACCTGCTCCGGAGCAGGTTATGTTCCAGATAAGAAATCAACTCGTATAAAAGCACCGCCTGCTGGCCAATCAGAGCTCTGTGCGGTGATTGTATGATAATATTACACACATATGAAGTAGTTTAAGTCATAATCCAGGCTAAAAACAACACAGTTTAAACTGACAAATGCAGGAAGGACAGCTGGATTTATGCTGTGGGTGTTTACCGCTTTGAATTATGTTTTTATATTTATTTGTTTTAGTTGCTCTTGAGTCCGTTTCACACCTCCTGAGAGGGGGGGGGGCGCAGCTGAAAGAAGCTTGAAATAGTCACACACGCCACATCTTAGCCACAGCGTGTAAAAAAGTGTAATCCATTCATCCATAACACTCCTGAAAGCTATTTATATCTGGATGACTATATCTGACATTTGAGTGTTCCGTTAAATTAATAAGTCTGTTAATGTTTCACATTCACACATCGGGAGTTTTCTCTTTTACCAGCTGTCCTTCCTGCATTTGGCAGCTTCAACTGTGTTCATTTTAGTCTGGATTAGGTGTTTAATTTCTTTGTATTTGCCTAATATAGTTTACTCTTCCTCTGTAAAATGTGCCACTCTGCCTGTCTGTCTGCACGTTTCCATGTCTGTGATTGGTTAGACGCTTCATGTGAGCGCGCTCACAGCCAGATGGAGAAACCCTGGGTTGATTTAACGAAGTTGATAACCGTCGTAGGACCGCTTAGCGTGATCTCGTTTGTTAGGGTTAGTGAAGCCAGATAACGAGAAGATACCCTGGGTATGTTGAACTTGCTTCGTAGTACAGGCTTCAGGTGGCAGTTACAACCTTTTCACAAAGTTTGACTTCCTACCTTCTCGGCTGCCCTTGATATCATTAGATTTAATATAATATGCAAGTCAGTTTGAAGAGACTTAAACATTGCTTGAGATAAGTAAAAGTAAAGTAAAAGATAGGGCTCTTTTCATCAGTCTTTCTGAACAGCTGAGACATGATACTGGGGGTTTCTTTCATATTCAAAGTTACAAGATTACCTACTGCTTTTACTGAACAGTGAAATATTAACACCCACAATTACACCTAAGTTTAAACAACTATACATACATCCCATATGCACTGATCCAGTAGAGTTGCATAGCTGCCAGGGGTGTGTGTTTGTGCACACAGCACCACGGTCTAATGAAAATGTGAAGTCACTTCATAATTAAGGATATCGGGGTTTGTCGGGTGTCCCTGCTGGGAAGTACAGTGTCACGTCAGGCAGCTCCATGAACAGTGCTGATGTTTTTGAACCTCAGCCAACATGTTGAGGGGAGAATCAACTTGGAAATGCCAATATTGTACATTCATTTTTTTTGGGGTAAAAGCAGAGGTTTGGCTCTTTGTTGCTCCAAACATCTGAGTCTACTGCGTTATATTTTGAAGGGAGAGTTTGCTTTCAGTGACTTAAAAATTGCTAATATGAGGTTAACTATCTCTTACCAAGTGGATGTTGTCCCTAATCTTTTGCCAGGTTGCAGATGATTCGCTCAGAGTCTCCAGAGACCCTCTATACCATGACCACGCAGCAGACTGGACAACCGGGAGCTTTAGTCATTGAGACCAGGTGGGGGACATGCACACACAATACTCTGTCACAAATCTGGACAATGTGAAGCAAGGAAATTATAGCTTTTTGTTGATGCATGTTAATGTCAGAATTATATTTATAACATATGTTGTTAATATATCTGATAATAATCAGTGGAAATCTATCCATTGCTCCCAAATTCATCACTTTATTCAATTTAAACACTTGTTTATTTCAAATGATTGTGTTTTTCTAACTGTTTTATATGTGAAAACATTTAACATATGTCTTCTATGTATCCACACAAGTGTTAAATATCTTTAAAAAGGCTTTCTCCAGAAAATAGGTGTTTCAAAAGAGGGGTGTCTTATATTTTAGCCAATATAATAGGTGCAATTTTTGTTTGACTTGAGTCAAAATGTGACAAAACATCATAGTGCTCTTTCTTACCTTTCTTCCTGTTGTCTCTCAGGTCTTCTGATCTGGGGGATTTTTCAGAACACACTGAGGAGGATGCAGATGAATTTTTGGTGGCTGATTCCCCAGAACCACCTGAGCCTGTTGAACCAGATGACGCCGGGCAGAGTGATGAGTACAGCCAGCCAGGCAGACTCCACCCAGAGCAGGACCTGCCCCACATATTCAAGGTCGGTGCATCACAGTTATTTACGAATGTTTTCCTTTCTTAACAGAAGTTGTTTTGTTCTCAGGACTTTGTTTGACCTGATGATGTATTTTAACTGTGTTGTTTGTTTTATTGTGATACATACAAATAATAGTGCATTTGCTTATTGAGGTTTAACTGTATTTGTCAAAAATACACTTCACCATTCCCATGTATTACATTATAAAAAAAAACTATTGAAAAGTTAACAAATAATTGTCTTTTTGCAAATTTTCTCAAGTTTGTTAACACATGATAATGTAATTGTTGCATCTCCTTAATATGACCCTACATAATTTCTGTGGGACAACATGTTAACTTGTGTTTTTATACCTTCCTCTCTGTCTGCAGAGTATCCAGAGTGCTGTGACAGGCCTCACCAAGGAAGAGCTATTAAAATTTAAGATGTGGTTTTACCAGTGGGAACCAGCGATAACCCTGCAGCAGGTGATGGAGGGAGACCTTCTCGATTTTGTGGACAGGATCCTGGAGATACTTGGTAATAAAACACAGCTATGGTACATACAGTGGCAATGGTAAAAAGTAGAGCTCAAAATTTAGAGACAGAAATGTTGATTGTTGGGATGGCAGCTGTGAAGGGAACACTTTGTGAACTTGATCATTTAAAACACTGGTTCCCAACCTGGGGGTCCCGATCCTCACTATGGGTCACCAAAGCCGCACGGGGGGGTCATGAGTCCTTCTTGATTTTAAGGGGTGTAAGACAACTTTTTTAAAAAATATACAGTTGGCCCATATCTTAGCATTTCATTCATTTCTGTGAAGAAAACTAAATGAAATTGTTATTTTTAAAGTTTGAACTTCTTATGTATGATTGTTAAAAATAAAAAAAATGTATACAGACAGAGAATTGTGTTAAAAGTTCCTAAAAATAACAGGAAAACTCATCACAGATGCAATATTCACAGGAAATAATCTGCTCAAAATTCATCCAAATCATTTTACATAAACTCCCTGCAGTTATTATGTTCACTATTTGGATTAATTGTACAGTTTGTCAGTTGTTCTGACTGTTATGGGGTACAGGGCGGCTGTGGCTCAGAGGTCAGAGGCAGAGTCCACCAATCAGAAGGTTGGCGGTTCAATCCCCGGCTCCTCCGGTCACAGACACTTGCGCCATCGGTGTGTGAATGAGTATTTAGATTAGATCCTGATGGCCAGGTTGGCACCTTGCATGGCAGCCTCTGCCATCAGTGTATGAATGAGTGGGTCATGTGTGTGTGTGTGAATGGGTGAATGCTGACATTTACCATTTATTGTAATGCATTGAATATAATGTGAAATATCTATAAAATGTCACTTAGTCAGGGGTCGTCAGTTTACTCAATGATAGAAAAGGGGTCCCTTAAGGAAAAAGGTTGGGAACCACTGGTTTAAAAAAGTAGTTCAGCTATAAGACAACTGTAAATTTGAAATCTAGCAGCTGGAATAGTTATTGCTTCATTAACAGTAAAATGCATTGTTAGAAAAATAATGATACAGCCTTATGGAGTACACTGGGAGTGATATACTGTCAGTGATTGCTCACTGTTTTTATTTTTTTTTATTAAATTCTGTTTTGCAGGCCCGGATCGTTCCCTGATGCACACAATAAGTACCCTAGAAAATGTCAACAAGAAACCAGAGGCAGACCAACTAGGGAATCAGTGCAAGAGAGGCAAGTAAACTCTGGTTTTATCCCAACACACGGGCTAATACTGGTGAAATCTGTTTGTTCTGAGATATTTTAATAAAATCTGAATGTTGTGGCTGCGCTTTTGACATGACTTATATTTGCTATGCATACTATTTTCACAAAAAGTTATATAACCGAGCGTAGACTGCTTTCGTTATGACTTTATGTGGGTGTGTAACGGGTCTAAAGTTAAGGAAAAAATATGTTTTTTTCCCTTAATGACAGGTGTAACCAATGAAGTATTGAAGGCTTCTAGATACAAGTTTCAAGGGAACAATAAAAATGTCACTCATGTGATTTAAAACCTTACTTACCCCAAACTTTAAAGAAAGAAGTAGGGATAGGATCCAGGGGTTAGGGTTGATCGTGGCATGTCTTTTCTGATGAGAATGTGTGCAGCAAAACCATAACTAAGGTTGTAACGGTATACCGGTATCAAGGCATACCGTGATATGAAAGTTGACGGTTATCATACTGAAAAAAACGGACACGTGTGTGTGTGTGTGTGTGTGTGTGTGTGTGTGTGTGTGCAGTCTGTATATGTTAATTGTTAATAATCATAGGACATTATTTTAAAAGCTAGCAGCTGATGTTATGTTTTCATTTAGTAGTTAATGTGCTGCTAACGTGCACCAACATGCTTTAGTTATATAACATATTATAGTTACATGCTATTTTTTTATCAGGTTTATGATTCTCTTTATTATAATCCTGTTCTGATTCCTTTAAGGGTCATTGTAACTGATACTACTACTACTAATAATAGTAAAATAATAATGTAATACCGCATACCATGAAACCATGATATTTTCTGAGATGTTATCGTACCGTGAAAGTCTCATTCTGTTGCAACCCTAACCATAACCAGGCAGAGAGGTGGTGTCGCAGAAAGATTGTTCTTCCGGTGTGAGATCGAGATTCCAAACCACATGTAGTTTTCTCACTTTCCTCTCTATCTTTCTCCACCACCAGCGTTGACCCGTTTTCACCTGAAGCAGTATTTGATCAGACAACACCAAATCATCCGTGAGGGGGTCGTTCGAGCCGGAAAGCAGAATCTTCTAGATAACGTCTACGTTGAGCCCCAGATTTCCACCTGTGGTTACGGAGGAGTTGACCCCTCCCATGAGTTCCGACTCCACCCTCCGTCGCCTCTCCAGGTCCCCAGCGCCGACACCTTCGTGGGCGTGAACAACCTGTTCCGACGACCGAAGGATGATGGCATGCCGGTGAGGACGGTGGTGACCACTGGGCTTCCAGGGATTGGCATGTCTGTCTCGGTGGGGAAATTCTCCCTGGATTGGGCAGAACTGCGCGCCAATAAGGTGAATCAACATATTTCTTTTCACATTTTTGACTTATTTCTTGTGACTGACACCATTTTTCCTGTCCATCGTTTGCTCAGGATCTGCAGTTTGTCATCAAACTTTCATTCCGAACCTTCTGGCTCCTGCGAAACAAAGAACTTCCTTTTTCAGAGAAGATGTCCATCATGGAAGTGATAGAATATTATCATCCTGAGTGCAAAGGCATGACATACCTGGAGGAGGAGGACTGTAAATTTCTCATCATAATGGACTCATTTGATTGTTACCAAGCGTCTCTGGACTGGAAGGTATCCCATCTGCACACTTACACCTGAGAGCTATTCACTTTTGTAACTGTTAAAAAAAATCTAGAAGCTGAATTATAAAGATAACCAACAATATAAAGTTAAAAATCTCGATATTAATTACCAGTTTTTGAAGATAAGCAATGGTGGTGATCAATCCAGGCATGTTTTAAAGGCTACTTACTGGTTCCTAATCTAATAAGTGATCAACAGAAACTGATACATATGTCTTTTTTTCTTTTTTTCAGAATGCTCCAGTAATAAATGACAATTACACCAAAGCCCATCCTGACGTCCTGATTGTAAATATCATCCGAGGTACTGTGCTTCGTGGTGCCCGCGTCTGGATCCTGGGGAGACGGGCGGCTGTCTCCCAAATACCATCTCACTTCATAGACGTTGTCACAGAAATACAGGGCTTTAGGTGTGTGAGTAGATGTGCTGTGTTTCGGTTTTATGTGCATCAGTCTTAATTTAATTTTTTTTGTATATATCTTATCATTATTGTATTTGCTGCTGTCATCCTGTAAATATGTTTGATTATTTAACAGTAAAAGCAGAATTTAATAAGTTAAATTAACAACTTCTTTGTTTCAGTCCTGTTTGATCTTTTTTGTCCCTCTTTTCTCCAGTGATGAGATGAAAGACCAATACCTGACCATGCGCTTTTGCGATGCAGAGCTAGCAGCGAATATTGTGGCACACTATAAGCGCCTACCATCACTCGTTAGGCTCGCTCGACAACCCTTCGTTTGCTGGATGGTGGCCACGGTGTTCGAGCGCTGCTACCGTTACCTGGGCTACGGGGACCGTCCCCCCAGGCTGACGCCGTTCTACATCAACATCATGGTTGTCCAGACCAACCGCAGGTTGCAGTTCTACTATGGAAAGTCAGAAAATGAACTGGTAACGTGTCTTTTATTGTGCAAATTATGTCATAGTCATCGCCATTCACTTTTATTTTTACTAGTATGAAAATAAAACACTAAAGTGCTATGGGGCCACAAATTTTCTGTATCAACCTTTCATTAGGCACTTAAAATTTAGTAATTCATTTTTTTACGAGAAGATCAGCGTCTCATTTCGATGCCCCCTTTCCACTCAGAAATGGTCCAGTGACGACAAGCACCTGCTCACAAAGATGGGGAAGATGGCCTTCAAGATGCTGGAGAGGAATACCAGTGTGTTCTTTGAAGAGGACGTGAAGGAGTGCGGTCTGAAGGCGACGGAGGTGACGGTGTGGTCCGGCCTGTGCACTGAGCTCCCCGCTGCAGCCTCAGATGGGAGGAGGACGTTCTGCTTTATACACTTCAGCTTTCAGGTAAAACTCTTTCCACCTCGCAGTATCTACGTCTCACAGGGTTCCCACACATACTGGAAAACCTAGGAAACAGTTGACCAATTTTCCATTCATTGAAAACACATAAAGAAATCTTGTGTTCTCCTGGAAAATCCTTTCAACATTCTGCTATTTTCCTTTAGCTGAGAATGAGCTAGGGCTGTCACAATAATCGCGATATTGCAATACCGCGCTATTGACTGTCAGTTATACCAGCTAGATCATCACTGTCCTGGAAAAGTCCTGGAAAGTGATCTCTAGAAAAGAGAGGGAATCCTGGTAAATATTCCATGAAGCTTTTTTCTTATGCTGCTGTACTGTAATTATAATACACTGAAAAACATTTACTTTGTGTTTTTCAAGGTAGCTAACCAACCAGCCACGGTCAAGAGAGGTTTTATATAATGGGCGGGTTTAGCTAGTGAAGCCCCAAATCAGATTTGATTCGACAAATGTATGTATACACCAAGATGTGTTATAAAAAATATTTTTTAACCTTTGAACAAGAAAAGAAAAGGGGTCCATTTTGAACACAGGAACACAAGAACAGAAATGTCCCTGGGCCTTTAATAACAGTTGATAAACCATGCTGCTGCTGCTGCTGCTCAAAAGCCACTTAGCAGACACTAGGCTGCCAGGCCAACAGGATGCCCCAAAGGATTCACCGCATGTCTTCTCTCCTCCAGGAGTTCATGGCCGCTGTGTACGTCTTCACGGTGTTTCGCACAGAGTCCAAGAACGTTCTGGACTCCACGTTGTTGCACAAGCCCAAGCTCTTCACATCCAAGGATCACACCAAATCAGCAGCAGGCCTGGTCCAGTGTGCCGTGACGCGAACCCTCGGCTCCCCGCTGGGCCACTACGACATGTTCCTGCGCTTTCTGTGTGGCATGCTTTCCCCGGACTGCCACAACACTCTGCTGGGTGGGTGTCTCTACCGCCACAACGCGCCAAAGGTGGGTGGGCTGGAGGAGGTGCAGCGGCTGCTGGAGCAGACGATACAGACTGCTGAAGAAAACAATAGAGACCGGGTGGAAAACTTAAAGGAGTGCCTTAGAGAAATGATCCAGGAAGATGAGTGAGTGCATCATGAAAATCAGTGTCGGATAAAAGGGAAGTAAAGCCTGCTCTGTTATATTTTTTGTCATAGAATTCATGAGTGATCAAAAGTATGATGCTCAAAACACTCAAAGAACTCAAAGTGACTTGTTCAAGTGTCGTTTTAGCTTTGATAACATTCAGTTTCATACAATAGGCGTTGGTTTGATTAGCAAATCAGAGAGTCTGTGTCAGTAATGTCCCTGCTGCAGCAGACAAAGTAAAATGTTGTTTTATACTTTATAGTACAGTGGAGTGTATGCAATACTACATTATGTCTGTCATGTTTACACTGAGCAATAATGAAAATACATTCTTACAATGGATTTTACCTCTTCCAGCTGTCATTTTTTTCTGCTCAACCAAATACATTGGAGTGACAAAAGAAGAAATGAACTGTTAAGAGATTTGTGAAATGTAAACTAAGCCGAAGATGTGATGAGACTTTGAGGAATCTGATTTTGTTGATTGATATTAACCCTCATACTATGTTGGAATATGAAACAAATGTGCCTTATGATTTCGATTGTCGGAGGACCTGCAAGGCCCAAAAGAGGAGAGCTCACATTTCAATGTAGTGGAAGTTATTTTGAGTGCAACAATGAGAGGCTCTCATAGGTAGAGAGGTGTAGGAGAGTTCACAAATGGCATCTATCTGGATGAAATGTAATGGTATGGGTTGAATGATTAGCTTCATTTTTAAGTAGCTTTGGCTTTAAATCATACTGTGAATGCACATGTGCAAATAATGCAAAATGCAAATAGATTTTGTGATACTGGATCTTTTAACATTTGTGGGTGCATTTGTTTATCACCTTAGGTTTTCATGTTGCCACCTGACAGAGATATAAGAGTGACTAAAGCAATGAACTTGTGTTTTCTCGGTGAAAAAGATGACACTGTGAACTGTCTTCCATGAAAAAAGGGATATTTAAGTGCGTGCATGCCTCTGAGAATATCAGAATCATTTCATGTAGATACAGACCATTGATAAGGTGGTAATAGATGATATGCTCTGAGCACTTAATGCCACTTCCTAATGGACTTGTTCCTTAATTGTCCCAATTCCATTATTATTTCTTACTTGCTTATTTTACATTGTAGTCCTGCTTCTTGCGTTTTTAAAGTCGTACGACATCCGTGACACTGGATTTTTATTGCGTGGTTAAGTTGTTTGCACCATTCTTATTAAACATGACCAAAATAAGAAGAGAAGTAGGTGAGATAACACATGCTTTTTATTGGATGAATGATGATGAACAAGAACCTGCATTACATTTCTTACAATATTGATTTTACAGAGAAGGAAAGCAAACCAGCCAGTTATTAGAAAGGGAAATCAGTAGCCCAAAACACCAATATTCAGTGAAAATTAATATCAAAAGGAATAGTGGAATGACTTGTAGTTTTCCAGAACCCTGTGCCATCTTTATGTAGGACCTCCAGGACATTAAAGAGACAGAAGTGAAAGGTACGTTTCTGCTGTCAACCTGGAAACCGTTTTCAGGTGATATAACTTGGTCTCCAGTAGTGACATGATTATGTTGGGGGCTCTGGAAATGGAAAAAAGACCAAATTTGATAACAATCTCATGCCAGAATGGGATAAATGGGATAAAGAAAACAGTTGAGTTTACCTTGGCAGATGAAAGGTAGCTTGTCATGGCAGTCGCCGTCCTGCCACTTGAGTTCTTGTGAGTTTTCAACCCGGATGATCTTCCCACAGTGGTTGTTTAAGGGGTCGACCAAGCTGCAGTTCCACTGAGATACATCATCCGTAGCTACTCGCCCTGAAATCCACATCCAGGGGCGGTCTCGTTGGCCAAAGATGGACCGCTCCAGGCCGATCCACACCCCTTCCTGCAACTCTGTCTTATTTTGCAGGAGAGACTTCACTGCGTCCCTCACTGTATCGTCGGTGATTTCAACCAGGGAGGAGCTTATCCCGTAGCAGTGATCCAGGGCACAAATCCAGCTTTTCGCTTCCTCTACGAACGTGAGACCTGCAAAAAAAAAAAAGAGGTGAGACTGTTTGACAAAGTTTGTGCATGTCGCAACCAGGGGTGCCGCTAAGAGAATTTGGGCCCCAATGAAAGAATGTGATATTGGGCCCCTGTAGATCCCCCATGTAGGCTACACTGCTGTAACAAACCACACCTGCAAAACCCATTTGACGACCCCAAATTACCTCATACATAGTCTACCGTTATTGATCACTGAGGTATATCATAACTTAATGAATAAAATAATTGAGAATAAAGATGCATCACTGATATTATAACTATCAAAAGCTGCACTACCACTGGTGGCCATAGGATGGCAGTGTCTATCAGAATCAGAATCAAATACTTTATTGATCCCGGGGGAAATTGGGGCGTTACAGTTGCTCTTGTATAGACATAAGAAATGTAAGAAAATAGAAATAAAGGTGTATGTAACATGTCAATAATGTACATAATGCTACAATATAAACGAAGCATATGTAAAGAAATATAAGTACTGAAATTAAAAATGAGAATATATAAAATATGTGCAAATATTTTCACAAAAAAGTAAATACCAAATGCTTATAAGTAAATACAAAATGCTGAAAAGTGGGATCTATTAAGTGTGTTAAATATAAATGCCATAATGGTACAAATAAGAATTGAATAAGAATATTTCTAAATGTAATTTCCATGTACCTAGTAGTGCAAAACGGCTAACAGTAAAATCAAATCTCCGGTAAGATGGATAGTTTATAGTATCTACATCTGATTTTAATAATATGAAATAAAACATAAAAATAAATCCAGTTAGGACTACTACCCCACACTCTCCATGAAAACAACTTTCAACAAATTGAATATACTGTAATTGTCACCTTTTTCTTCAACACAACTAAATGTGACTTTATTTAATAGAGAACGATGCGTCCTAACCCTGTAAGCATTCTAAAAACAATAAAGCATCAACATATATGTTTCTTCTCTACATGTTGTTCCCATCATTTTAAGTTAATTTTAGCAACACAATGTTGTAATATGAGAACAAAGATGCTTCACTGATATTATTTGCATTATAACAAAAAATAAGAATCTGCAACATAATAAAGTCGAGCATGTGATCAGTAAGTACTAGCTGCTGCTCCCATCGCCCCACTGTTTCCACTGCTTGAGGAACCTCCTGAGTATACAGTACATGTATGTAATATATAGTCAAGTCAATTTCATTTGTATAGCCCGAATATCACAAATCACAAATTTGCCTCAGGGGGCTTCACAACCTGTACAGAGTTTATCCATTAATATCATCAACATCATAATTTCGACTACCAACATATTCTGATGACTGACTTAGAACACTGATAGTACTTATGCATACTTATACTATAATTGTGTGTATGGTATACTATAATATGGTAATATTTATAATAATATTTGAGGAACTATGTAATTCAATACTATTGTCATTCTGACTGTTTGGTTGAAAGTAGCCTACTGCAGTGTATGACAGGAATGTGATTATTCAGTCAGAGAAGGTCTCACTGAGGGTTAAAATTTAAAGTGCCTCTTTAAATACATTATTATTATTATTATTTATTATTTATTATTGCAATAATTAGTTATATACTTTGAATGATTTCTGCTCTGGGAGAAATAGAAGAGGCTTCTCCATCATCAGCTCCATGGGTTGCTCTGATGGATAAAACTAGCCAGCTACTATCAACAAAGTAGTGCTTACCTTCTGTTGATGGGTTCACTGTAGTTGCATCTGCATGATGAGGACAGAACTGATTATTGATTGAAGTATTGATTACATTTTGGCTAAAGAATGTTATGAGTGGATAATGTTGGCACTAAAATGAAAAATGAGAATATAAAAAATATGAAATATGCACAAATATTTGCATTGAGATGTGCAATATATAGCATATAACCACAGTACAAAAAAGTAATTACAACATGCTGAGAAGTGGGATCTATTCAGTGTGTTAAAAATGAATGCCAGAATGGTATAAATAAGAAATTCATAAGAATATTTCTTGAATGAAACAGTAAAATCAAATCTCCGGTAAGATGGATAGTTTATAGTATCTACATCTGATTTTAATAATATGAAATAAAAATAAATCCAGTTAGGACTACTACCCCACACTCTCCATGAAAACAACTTTCAACAAATTGAATATACTGTAGTTGTCACCTTTTTCTTCAACACAACTAAATGTGACTTTATTTAATAGAGAACGATGCGTCCTAACCCTGTAAGCATTCTAAAAACAATAAAGCATCAAAATATATGTTTCTTCTCTACATGTTGTTCCCATCATTTTTAGTTACCAGTAATTTTAGCAACACCATGTTGTAATATGAGAACTTATTGATTGAGAACCAAGATGCTTCACTGATATTATTACGAACAAAAAAATAAGAATCCACAACACAAGTAAATAACTAAACTCGAGCATGTGATCAGTAAGTACTAGCACTGGCCTTTGCCTTGCTTACCTGATTCATCACGGTTTCCACTGCTTGAGGAACCTCCTTGGTCTAGAGTATACAGTACATGTATGTAAAATATAGTCAAGTCAACTTTATCTGTATCGCCTGAATATCACAAATCACAAATTTGCCTCAGGGGGCTTCACAACCTGTACAGAGTTTATCCATTAATATCATCAACATCATAATTTCAACTACCAACATATTCTGATGACTGACTTAGAACACTGATAGTACTTATGCATACTTATACTATAATTGTGTGTATGGTATACTATAATATAGTAATATTTATAATAATATTTGAGGAACTATGTAATTCAATACTATTGTCATTCTGACTGTTTGGTTGAAAGTAGCCTACTGCAGTGTATGACAGGAATGTGATTATTCAGTCAGAGAAGGTCTCACTGAGGGTTAAAATTTAAAGTGCCTCTTTAAATACATTATTATTATTATTATTATTATTACAATCATTAGTTATATACTTTGAATGATTTCTGCTCTGGGAGAAATAGAAGAGGCTTCTCCATCATCAGCTCCATGGGTTGCTCTGATGGATAAAACTAGCCAGCTACTATCAACAAAGTAGTGCTTACCTTCTGTTGATGGGTTCACTATAGTTGCATCTGCATGATGAGGACAGAACTGATTATTGATTGAAGTATTGATTACATTTTGGCTAAAGAATGTTATGAGTGGATAATGTTGGCACTAAAATGAAAAATGAGAATATAAAAAATATGAAATATGCAATGGTATAAATAAGAAATTCATAAGAATATTTCTTGAATGAAAGAGTAAAATCAAATCTCCGGTAAGATGGATAGTTTATAGTATCTACATCTGATTTTAATAATCTGAAATAAAACATAAAAATAAATCCAGTTAGGACTACTACCCCACACTCTCCATGAAAACAACTTTCAACAAATTGAATATACTGTAGTTGTCACCTTTTTCTTCAACACAACTAAATGTGACTTTATTTAATAGAGAACGATGCGTCCTAACCCTGTAAGCATTCTAAAAACAATAAAGCATCAACATATATGTTTCTTCTCTACATGTTGTTCCCATCATTTTTAGTTTTTAAGTTAATCACCACTAGATGCCACTAAATCGTACACACTGGTTCTTTAAGCAAAATCAAACCACCAAAGTGATATTATTATACTGTAGCTAGCTTGCAACTGGCTTCCACATTAAGCCAGGATATTATTAACAAAATGCACTGCACATCCTCACATCTTCTGTCTCAGATCTGTCCAAAGTTGCCCCAACATATACTGTATATACTATATATATATATATATATATATATATATATATACACTGTATAGTTGAATACTCAATACTGATTATTATTGTTATATCTTTATAGCAGACTGTTGCCATGTATAACAGACCGTTGCTATGGGCGCAGTTCTGATGTCGGACTCTGAGGGACCGTTTTTGTGTCAAATTATTGATTTCTTAAGTAAGTAGCCATGTAATAAGCGGGATAATCTACAGCTAGCGGGTCATTTGTTTAGATTTAAGGAGATAATTAGTTTTTAAGTCATGGACAAGAACATGATGCCTTTTAAGAGTCCCATTTCATTGTCTTTTTTTCCCTCTTTCTCTGTCACATTTCAAGTGATATTTAGTTTTTACTTTTATTTGTGGTTTGAAGGTAAAAATAAAGTTTGAATAAAGATACTGCAAAAATAATTATATTTTGAACATTAAATTAATTCACTTGCCATTTGTGCTAACTTGGCAGTTCATGAGAAAGGACCGCCATGAGGTGTTTTCAATGAGTTGTTCCATATTATCCTTTGATGATACCAGGAAACATTTTTTGTTTCTGTGGGAAAAAATGTAAAGCTGATTATCTTTATTGACCAGGTGATGTAGTGCTACACAGTGTCTTCACAGTAAACAAATTAGTTGACAGAAACATGCTGGCTTATTATGTTTGCTATGGCCACTCGTCCACTCAACAGATATTTACCTCATATTAAATTTGACGTATTGGCAGGTGGTATCTTTACGACAGTCATTCCAACATTTTTCTACTGCAGAGTTTACAACGTCATTGTCAGCCTGGAGATCTAACCTTTTACAATCTGATAAATAAAAACATAAAAGAATCCAGAAAAATAGTTAGAGTGGGAGTGCAGACAGATTTCATTAACTTCCTGGTTATTCATTTCCTCATAATGGAATAATGCTGAGAAACTAGCAAGAGTACACTAGATTTTAAAAATGATCCAACTGAAAAACCGAGCTCAGAGTTGCCAACTTTTTTCCAATGAAAGTAGCTAGCAGCACTAGCTCCAAAAGTCCCTCAATCTACAGAGAAAATCGCCAAGTCAGCAACACTGACAATCCGTCCCTGCAGGCCTCCCTCCAAAGCCACTTCCCCACTATTATTATTACGAACATACAGTATATATAAACATATCAAAATGAACATGAACAATGAACATGGCCATTGTTAGTACTCAAACTAGCAGCTTGTGGAAGACTCCGGTGGCACGCGAAGAGTGCACGGGCAGACAGGAAGGTTCCCGTTCAATCATTTCATTCGGCCCGAATGTAATGATTGAGCGGGTTTATTACAATCCTGCAACAGCGACAGGTACTGCATTTTTTTTTTGTCAGAGCATTTGAGTTATTGATTGCTGTCGGGATGTAATGAGAATTTCAACAAATATAACAAAATTTATGCAAACACTACCAACCCTACCTTTAAGATACAATTGCAAATATTTATAACTAGACAGGGTTAGAGCAATCTGTAGCAAAGAAACCAAGTTAGCTGAAAAGAAGGGAAATCCTAATTAAAAGGGTTTAAAAATGCAGTTAAGAAATGTATCAGATGAAGTCAACAGAAGGACATTAGTGCCTTTACTTTTCTTGTTTTGCATGTGATTTATTGATTACTGTCAGAAGATGAATACTTTCATTGCGGAGACAACACAGCTTTAGTTTGTTGGATTAAAGTACTCACCTTTTGCGTTTTTCTGACACTGATCTTTCTTGGGATTAGAGTCATTGCAGAGGTATATCCCTTTGTCTTGTCCAAGATGGGTGATCACTTTGCCTTTGGGGCTGTTGCCTCCACATAAAAAACAATCACACTCTGCCTTATCATTTCCATCTAAGTCACATGGAATGGCCACTTTTACCAAAGGCAGCTGGATTGTTGCTGCAACATGAGAAAATCATATCAGGGAATCAGTTTTTTCTTCATATTTGATAGAAAATATTGTTTTGTAAAAACCTACATTTATCAGACAGCAACCTAAAGCAGAAACTAAAGAAATATTGTAAATCTAGCTGCAAAGAATTAAAAAAGAATCTATAAACACTGCAGTGATATAAACAGTGATTAAACATAAAGAAAAACAATTGTATTTATTAAAAGATTAAAAGAAAAAAACACCACTAAGGTTACTATAAATGACCCGTTAGAACAAGACATACCCAGCAGCAGTGATAGGTAGATGAACTGTGCCATGGCCTCTAAAACTACAGAAAAAAAGTTTACACATTGAGGAGAGAAGTTCACAGCACACCTTAGATGCAGATTAAGCTCATCTATTCATGGGGACTTCAATTTGCATATTTCCGTTTGCTGTAGTGCATTAGTTGAGAACATAATATACAATATGTCAAAGTAAAAGGATTCAAGTGTCTTGATTTTAATGTGAAAAACATACACCTAATGTGTAAAACACAGATTGGCCCATGTGATAACGCACTATTATTTTCATGTACAACTTTTCCACGTCAAAATAAAAATATCTAAATATATCTTGTAGTAGTTCAACATTATTAAACACCAACATCACAGTATCTGTCTTATGTTAATGCTGTTTGAATTGAAATCAAAAACTTACCCAATAAATGAAGACTCCAAAATGTGTCAGGACTCGGAGGATAGGGAAATGTGAACAGGAGTCCTCATAGTGCATTACTTTATAGAGCTGTTTACCTGCCTGTTGACCAAAGAAACACACCCACAATGGGGTGCTCATTTGTTTTAAAGGGAGTGACTTTTAAAGACACTGTGGATGTGTGATGTTGATGCACTGTATCATAGTAGAGTACCAGTGTGAGGAGAACTTCCACTGAAACGTTAGTATGCCCGTTTATCAATTCATTTTTAAGGTAAAAGCTCATGCAATGTTATATTGGTATGATGTTTGGATGTTAAATATATATACCCACAGCAAACTGACAGCACATCTCAAATCAATATAAAACAAAACATACAAACCCAAACACTGTTATCAAGTGCTTATGTTTGTGTCAACCAGAGGTGTCCCTTTGTACATATACATACAGTTGTCTGCATAAATTCAAACTTTTAGCGTAGAGAATAAGTTTTGCTTTCTCACTTGTTCCCAAGTGAAACATGTAGTGTCGCGCTGGACGTTGATAGTGGATAGTATTTCTTCATGTTTGTTCGATGCATCGGGGAAAGTCAGCAAAATATGCAGTTTTGACCTTGTTTTGATGCACACAAATCAACATTGTCTTTATGTTGTTTCTGTCTGACGCTCTTTGGAAACACTTTTCACCCACTGCATTTAATGTTTGCAACAGGATCAACTAAAGTTCAAATTTAGTTCTGTTAGTCATATGTAGGTTAACACAGGGTCAATAAAATGTTTTTGATGAGAGAACAGGTCAGCTCAGCAATAAAAGCATTAGTCGCATATAAGTCACTAGTTATATAAAAGATATAATGACAATAATAAGATAAAATGACATTATTAGGATAGAAAGACAATGATAAGATAAAATGATAATAAGTTGTGAGATAAAATGTGATGACATAAATATAATATAGTGCTATATACATATATGAAAATGAAGATTGTGTGTAAAAGTAAGTGACAGTATCTCTGACAGTATTGCATAAATGTAGTGAGAAAAAGGAGTGTGATAAATAAGTATATAAATAAATAAAAATATAGCACTATATGTATTTTAAGAAACTTCAACCCATATTGAAAGTAAATGAAAGAGGCCTGCATGTCCATCCAAGAGCAATACACAGCAACTCCCTGTTTCCACGAACCTCATGCAAATCCAAGTTCAGAAACCCAACAGTGAGACGGGTTTGTTTAGTCATACAAGATGCAAATATCTGCTTTCCAGTTGATGCTTATCAGTTATTCAGAAGAGCATGTAAATGCATTGGGTTATGTAAGAAGCATACATGAGACAATCATTCTTTTGCTGAAGGAACTAAACATTGAGTACACAACTAGTTTACACCTAAGATGTATTGTACTGCAACTGTGCTATAATTATACTGATAGTTTGCTTGTTTTATACTTGTAGCCCACTTTTTAGTTTATAAAAGTACACTTTAAAGTATACCCTCAGTTATCTACTAGTTTAATTGTTTTTTATACTGCAAGTATACTTGTATATACTTGTAGCCCACTTTATAGTTTATGGAAGTGCACTTTAAAGTATACTCTCAGTAAACTACTAGTTTAATAGTTTTTATTCTGTAAGTACACTTGTAGCCCACTTTTTAGCAGCGATTCGAGCCTGAATAAGAATACTTAATTATACTTTTCTTAAGTATATCTCGATCAAGTATGACTATAAGCCAAATATACTTAGACTTTTTCTGTATACTTGTCAGTATGAGCCAAGTATACTTAAGTATACTTTTGTTCGGTGTATCTCTGATAAGTACATAAAGAGTGAACTGGAAGTATACTCAGAGGTTAGGGTTAGGGTTAGGGGTTAGGGTTAGGGTTAGGGGTTAGGGTTAGGGTTAAGGTTAGGGGTTAGGGTTAGGGTTAGGGGTTAGGGTTAGGGTTAGGGTT
>CAKAOH010036125.1:0-43199 GCA_916701665.1 Sebastiscus tertius | reverse complement strand
CGTAATATTACGAGAATAAAGTCATAACTTTCCTCCTCCACAAAAGAGGCAATTTCCCCCGGGTCTTTGTGGTTCTTTCTTCGGAATAAACGCAGTTTCTTGCACAATCTTTTCAAGGTCCTGATACTTATTATGATAATGTGGTGCTGATGTGCCAAAAGATTATTATTAAATATTATTTGTGAAATTTATGCTAAAGTATAAGTTCACAAGATGCTCCACGTTCCTCATTTTCACACAGGCGAAACCTCTAAAATAACACGTAAAATTACTTCTTTATAATATTAGGACTTTTTTTCTCATAAACTGATGACTTTATTCTCATAATATTACGACTTTTTTCCTGGTAAACCTATGACTTTATTCTCGTAACATTATGACTTTATTCTGGAAATCTCAGATTGTTTTTTTTTTTTTTGCTCAATGTGGCCCAAATACTCCGTCGTACTTTTTAACATACATACCACTTGTACTCTTATCTCTTCCTCTATTGGCTTCTAGGCGATTACTTTTTCTGCTTATTTCACTGCAGGAATCAATTCAGTGGCATATCATCTGAAAAGACACTATCTTCATTCAGCATTTGAGTTCATTCTTGTGCAGCTTTTCCCCAGACTTTATCCAGTTAATTCCAACACATGACTCCTGCTCAATCAGAAGCTGCTTTTATTTTCTATCAGCGTAGAAAATCTTCCCTCACACCACAAACACGCTCCAAATTGACTCATCAATCCATCAAACTTGCTATGCAGAGTGAGCCAAAAAGGGCATCTTCTCTACTCCTGAAGGGGCCGTCACACATGACCCTCAACTGACCACTGACTTTTATTCTGGCGAAATGGAAATTTCCTCAAGGAATTTCTTAGCAATCAAACGTCAATGTGCCAACTTCCAAGCAAAACCACATTAACCAGTACACACATGTACAATGATGACTTGTCTAAGGACTGAGCAGCTTTGTTGATCACTGGAGAAAGCACTGCAGGGATATGGCTGCATCCTGTTTGAGTCTTTGTGGTCACATTTGTCACACCCAAGTGGTCTGCAGTAAATAACATGAGTCTTCTGCCAGGGATGTTTGAAATATTCACTCATTATCAAAAGAAACTGGTGAGCCTACTCGACTGTCCTGCTTTGTGACTAATAATGATTAACCTTCAGTTCCAACCACAGACAGTATAACCACTTTTCCTTGACCTCGATGGAAAACGTCATGAGGTCAAGGACAGATGTGAAGGAGACTTAAAACAAAACATTTGCCGTGCTAAGACAAGCCGACTGCACAGTCACTGCACTTAAAGGACGCAACTTTATTTATAACACATAGAAAATGAGTAAGCTACAGTGACTAACTCAATGCTGTACCATTCAAGTAGGAGTTCAGGTTTAGGCATTTTACGGGAACGGTAAGGAGGGTGCTCCGCTGGTGATGTCAGTCTGGGCTGGACCGTTCAGGGCCGGGAACAAGTGTAACGAGAACCGCGGCATTTTTCTTGACGAAAAACAATCACCGGTTCTATTCATTTTTAATTACTGGTATGTTTTAATTGAGCTGCATTTATATAGCACTTTCCTAGTCACTAGCGACCAGCTCAGAGCTCTTTACAACACAAGCCAGCATGTGCAGTGCCCAGGGACACTATTACAGTCACAGTGACTCTAATGTAATTATTATCAAAAATGATAACACAAAATTGAATCCCTGATCTGTGAGGTAAATGTGGAAAAAAGGGCATTATATTTCATTGCCTATGGGACTGAACAATTATCCAAGCCTTCTGGATAGAGGTTTTGGATATTCTATCATATAGTACAGGCGTAAGTTTGACAGTATGCCCTAAACTACGTATCCTCCAAATTGTAAACAAAGCAATACAGATAAGTCTTTTACTACAAGCAAAACATACTACAGCCAGGTTTTGTAAATCAGTTAACAGACCAAGCCTACAGATCTGGCTCAAGGGTCTATTGCACCTTCTTACACTGACGATTAAGGGGAAATACTCTTTTATGGAGTTTCTAGAGGGGGAGAAATCTGTAGAAGTCTCAAATATTTGCTGACATCATAATTGATGTGCAATGTTTTTGTTTTATTGATTTACATAGGTCATTTCTTTCTGTTTTTATTTCTTTTGTACTTAGTAACAGATGGATAGATAGATGTACTTCATTGATCCCAAATTGGGAAATTATTGTTACAGCAGCAGGTTATCTTAAATACATAAAATGTACATGTCAACACTAAAGAAATATGGCCAAGGAATACAAAATATAAAGAATACTGGAATACACTATAAATATATAAACATAGAATAACCCGCTATATACATTAGCAAGTGTGCAATAACATACTATATACAAGTTACAGTGTTTTGTTTTTTAATAAAAAATAATTGAGGTAGTAAATGTGCAAATGTAGCTGTGCAAAATTCAACATGTGCAAGAATATAACAGACTAAAACAGGATGGAGTTTGGTTAAGACAGAAACTATAGAGTTGAGGGTTCTCTGTTAGACAGACGTCAGGTGTTGTAGAGAGTTAAAGCTAAAGTAGGCAAGATTGGAGCAAATATGATTATAAAAAGTTATTTATATAAAACGGTCGCTATATCGTGACAGTAGTACATGAAACAGGTAACCTGAAAAAAATCATGTGCCTCTGTGTCCTCCGGTGCCGGCTGTCAATTACTCGCAAACTCCGACCAAAAGGTCAAACTAGGCTGCGCTGATCAAATATGAATCAATATTCCGTTACTGTAATGACTATTTCTCTCCTCTAATGTTTTCAGAAACATCTAGAAGTGTACTGTTTAGCCGTAGAATGAGAAAGTTTGTGATCCGGCAGCCATGTTGAGATCAGTTTAGGAAATACCAAGCACCGCCTACCAGCCGGAGCACAGCCAATAGGAACGCTCTCTCTCTGAAATGACCTGTGATTGGTCAAATGTTCTTAAGTGCACATTACTTGTTTGTTTTCCAATTGTTTGTTGAAATACTGGAGAAGTTATGTTGAAAACTCAATAAATATACTTTTTTTTTTTTTATGATAACCCAAGCTTGTGCAAGTCTTGTTAGTGTGTCAGCCCCGGAGCCTCACAGTGTGTGTACCACTGATCAGCTGGAAACACAAACAACACACATGTCCAGTTCAAGAGGCTCCCTGAACGCATCATGTTCACACGTGTTGAATCCTGTACCCCCCTGCACCATGTGTGTTCTCCTCTCACTGACACTGTAGTCTCACTAACAACCAGGAAACAAGACATCACAACTTGAGGGTATTATTTCTCGGTGTCAGGCGGTTCAAACGTGTGATAAACACGTCACTATCTAGACATTATCTAGGTGAGTGAAGGCAACATTAGTAGAACGTTAACTAACGTTACCAACCGCTCCGGGCTCGTGAACGGACGTTAGCGTCATAATGTTATCTCAAACACGGTGGAGTCAATGCAAACTGTATGTTGAGCAACTCTAACGACACCCACTCGGTACTATTTAACGGCACAAGTCATCCCCCCGTAGTGGTTTACTCTACAGGACAACACACCGACAGATGAACGGCGGGGAGACGTTTAACTAACGGTTATCAACGGTTCCACCTGCTACGTTAGTTAGCTGTCTAACTTCACTTCCGCTAACGGCACTAACACACACACTGCTACACTACTCTTATATCTGCGACTGCAATATGGACAAACTGTTCATAAGATCAAACAACGGAGGAACACACGTAGAGACTGCTGACAGACTACGTACAGAGTTAATTGGATACCAACCTGCCCCGTGGTGGCATAAAAGGTACCGTCACTATCGTCAACTAACGCTTCCTGCACTACGTCACGTGATGACGCGGTGCTGATACTACTGCAGGCTGCTGATGGAGGCTGTGGATCTGTAGTTTATAAACCTGGAGGTCTGGGAAGCCTAGATTGTTGCACTCTTAATAATTCATTTAAGATTAAATTGATTATTGAATACTTAAAAAAAAAAAAAAAAAACATATTTGGAATATTTTCTCCAATCACCTGTTTGATTCAGTTAGGTCAGGGGTCAGCAACCTGCCTCTCTTTAGCTCCTCTCCAGTGGCTCCCTGTGGATTTATAAACATGGAAATGAATAACTGTTTTTTGTTTATATTTTAATTTGTATTTATCATTGTTGTATGTCTATGGTACGACGGAGTATTAGGGCCACATTGAGGAAAAAAAATACATCTGAGATTTCGAGAATAAAGTCATAAAAGTAGTAATTTAACCTGTTATTTTCTTTTTTTCTCTTTTTTTTCTCGTAATATTACAACTTTTTTTCATAAAGTTATGACTTTATTCTCATAATATTGCGACTTTTTTTCTCGTAAAGTTACAACTTTTTTCTCATAATATTATGACTTTATTCTCGTAATATTGTGACTTTTTTTCTCGTAAAGTTATGACTTTATTCTCATAATATTACAACTTTTTTTCTTGTAAAGTTCTGACTTTATTCTCGTAATATTACGACTTTTTCTCGTAATATTATGACTTTATTCTGGAAATCTCAGATGTTTTTTCCCTCAATGTGGCCCTAATACTCCGTCGTACATTTGCACTTTGGCCCTCACTGCGTTAGACTTATATACTATATACTTAGACTATAAACTGTGTTACCTTCATCACAATGCTCAAATGTTTTGCAGAAAATATAGTAAAGAAAGAAAGAAAATAGCTGGGTGTCTGGCCAGAAGGTGCTGTGGAGATAAGCCAATATGACTGTAGCCTACAGTATTATAGCTTTGACACAGCTCAAAGCCTTGACTATATATAGGCCTAGGTCAGAACCACAACAGCCTTTGACTTCTGTAAACTCTTTTGCTCTCTCCTTGGTGAAAGAAAGTAAGAATTAAGTTGTTACACTACATTTTTTAATGATTTCAGGTGTAGAGGTTGGTGCTTTACACATGTTGTGTTGTAAATTAACTCTAATGTGCAAAATAAGATACAAATATGTAAAACTGGCACAGTCTGTTCGGAATGATAATTGTATACTGTATTATATACATGATTGATTGTTGAGCGTTTTTTATTGCAAGGGATCGCCTCGCTTCCCAGAATTGGACGCCTGAAGGGCTGTCACCAGGAACTAGGCACCTGATTGGATGAACGCTTTCCCTCATGGGCTGCTGCTCTCAGTTTTCAACCCGTAAACAACATGGCAGCTCGTTTGAAAACTTTCTTTTCTTGTATCACGAAAAAAATAGTTCACCGAAATGTGTTTCTGAAAACATTTTATGCAAGAAATAAGCCATGCAGTTGCTGAATCTGTCTTTATTTCGGATCGACAATGCTTAGTTTAAAAGTTTCTCGGAAGTTTCCAGAGGCGGCAAGTCGTGTCGGACGCCCCTGATTTGCATAAAGTAGCCTAGACCTCAACTTTATGCAAATGAGGAGCGGCCCAACAGTGGATGGGGCCCTCAATGCACATTGTTCTCCTCTCCGTTTCATCCTGTCTTTCTCTGCAAAGTTTTAAAGTCTATAGGTGTACTTGCAGGGAATATCAATGTAATTTAAGTCAAAGCAATATTACAAAATGCTTTGCACAGTAAAAGAAATATTTTAGTATTAGAGGCCAAATGTAATTTTTACATCTTTAATTAAAAGGGTAAGAGTATAACATCTTTAGAATTATTTATTTAGCATATTTAAATGAATTTACTTATGTTGGTGAATAATTCACTACTTAGTACACAGTCTTAAATCAGCTGTTAGTGTCCCTGGCTGTCCCTGCTGTCACTTGTGGGCAGCTGTAGACTGCAGTGTTGTACAGTGTAAGAGGGACCTCTGCTGGTGTGTGTGTGGTAGAGCTGCTTTCTACTTGAGTCATTGACTTTTCACAGTCTGAATGAAGCTCATCAATCAAATGCCAGCAGCTCTTAATGCTCCATCTCCAACTGAAAGAATAACAGCTGTCCACCGCAATGTCAACAAGCTCCAATTTTGAATACAGGAATAATAAAAAAAAAAAACCCCAGAATAACACAAACTGCTGACTTTGAGTGGATAAACATTATCTTCTGTTTGCTCTGCATTGTCCAGCTGTCTCATGACATCACCCACTGAATCCACACCTACCTCACACAAAGCAGGTGCCCTTTTGGCCACAATAATGATCCGATTGTTGTTGACCACACTGCCAGCCAGTCGCCCCTTCTGGTCCTCCCTTTTCCTCTTCTGAACAGTTGTGGTCGTTACAGCGCAGACCATGACTCAGCAGCTCCATGGCCCCATCTGATACACATAATGAAAGTTAGCAGCTGAAAGCAGAAAATGTAAGGAATGAACTTCTCATCTCGACACTGTGATTTAGTTTAATCCCAAACTCTAACATTGGCTACACACACACACACACACACACGCACACACACACACACACACCATCCCACATCAATACCTTACAAACAGCTGTAATGCCTGTGATCACCTCCCAGGTTGGCCGGCCACTGTGAAATGTAAACAGTAAACAGGATGGAGCATCCTGTGTGTGTGCCCTTGTTTGAGAGTGTGTGTCACAGACTGTGTGTGTGTGCGTGTGCGTGCGTGTGTGTGCGTGTGTGTGTGTGTGTGTGTGGAGGGGAGAGGAGGGGTTGGCTGCTAAAGAGAGAATGAGCCCATGCAGAGCGTGCTAGCCCAGCTGTCACTGCTATAACTTCAGACTTGAGAGACCACAGGACGCAAGCTGGAGGGCCTTACTGTGTAAGTGTGTGTGTGTGTTGTCATCCCACCCCCCTCAGGCATTCCCAACAGCCCCTGGCTTCCTTCCTCTCCTTTGTTAAGCCTGTGAGGCAGACTTCGTCAAGCTGAGCACACAAACGAATGCATATGAATGTGTGCTGTCATCTTTATTAGGCCCCCTTTGCCAACACCCATTACATTTAACACGGGTCTTTACTGAAGGAGATTTCACTCTCAGTCGTACCCCCCCTACTCTTACTTGCCAGACGAGGAGGATTATAGTGACCTCAGTCTGGGATACGTTTGAATACACAACCTGTTACACCCTAATAAGAGAACATAATATTGAGCAGTGAAGAAAGGCAGATTTTTTTATGGTTGTGTGTGGGTGGTTATCTGATACTTTGAAGGCAAAGGTAATTAGTAGTGGTATATTTCAAAGATGAGACAACCTTTGTTTGGATTCTAATAAAAAATAAAAAAAAATATCTGTCTATACCTGCAGAGTTCACTGCTCTTTGATGAGGTCAGTGCCAATGTAGGCAGCGATGACTGATCCGGGTATGTACTTATGACTAATGCTCCGTGTTTTTAACCGCATTCTCACATTTCTTCCCTTCATAAGACAAAAACTTGTCGGAGCGTGTTCTTCTTTTTGTTTCTGTATGCTACGCTGCACACAAAATAGCCCACATAGACAACAGACGCCCACCCCAAATTCCAGTGAGGAGAGGTAGTGTTTTTTTCAGAGGTGGCCTGTGGAGCTTTTAAAACGGAATGAATGAGGACACGGAGGGTAAAAACAATGCACTTTTCAGTCCAGACAACAGAGCACAGAATAAAGAAGCTTCCACAACATCCATCCTGTTTGTGAGGAACATAAAAGGATGGTGGTTGGCGTCATTATTAGAACACACTTCAGTTACTTTACAATATGTGGTCGTGTGGTTTTTATTCAGTTTTTGTGAAGGTATTCATGTACCTGTATTGAACTTGCAGAGATTAGTGACTGTAGTTTATTTGTGTAAAGCTTATCAGCACATGGTTTCATATTGTGTCAATACAAGTAGTGAACTGAACAATGTCGTGGCTGTTGGGCTAAGATATCTTTTGTTTTTGTCGTCACGTCTGATTGTTTTTGCCCTGTGTGCTTTTTATGTTATCAGAAGGATTACACACTCCTTTGTGGGTTGAAAAGTCTTACCTCATAGGCTCATAAAAAAAGTTTAAATCCAACAGGATTATCTCAAAAATGCAAAATGTCTCCTTTAGTCTCGTTCTAGACCTCTGAATCAGAACCCACATGTCCGGTGTTTTCAGTGCTGATTATCAGGCTAAAGTCACCAAGACTTCCTTCACCAGGATACATAGTTATCAATGAAAAGAAGAAAGCTCTCCTTTATTTCATCGCAAGTAGACTTTTAATTACTATGATTTATATGACTAAAAAGATGAAATTGTTTATTCCAACTTCTGAGAAATTTTGCTTTTTCGAAACTGCATGAAATAATGATGCATCATATACTGAGACAAATGGGATTATTTTTTTATTTTATCAATAAAATCAAGTAAGAAAAGAATGAATTAGCAGCAAGAATAAAAAATAAATCAGGCACAGTTAGAAGTGGTGAAACTGTGTAACTGTGTACATTGAGGTAAATATTGCTCTATTTATTCCACTACATATATTTAACAGTTACACTTACTAGTTATTTTTCAGGTCAACATTTTTCATACAAAACGTGATAATTTTACAAAATATGATGCATTGTTATAGGTTAAACTGCCCAATGAAGGAGTTAAAACCCTTAGCTAACTACAACATTAAAGTACGCTCACATGTAAAAGCATCAATAAAAATAATTCCATAACAGAATAATGAAACACTGACAATCTATTCTATATAACGAATACTTTTGATACTTTAAGTACATTTTGTTGCAAATATTTCTGTACTATTACTTAAAGGGGCTCTACATAAGAATCAGTAATTGCTTGTCAACAGTGACACCTGTGGCTGTTAAGACAGCGTCACGTTGCTTGTGCTCGCACTACACAAGCGAGCATCAGTTAAAACTCACACACCAGAATGAACCTGATTGACAGCTAAAACCACAATATCACTATATATTTCAAATACTTGGCGGTAATGTTAGCTTACCTGTCCAATAGGAATTTTGTCAGCTTGGGATCCGTTTTGATAAACAGAGAAGGTCCCTCTGTGAATCGAAGTGTTGCAATACGGGCTTCACTAGATAGAACTTTGTTTTTTCGTGCTTCCGTAGGATTTGAGTTGGAGTCTGAGTTGGGGCTGGTTGTTTGTTGGCGTTAGTGGTTAGTTGCACATTGTTAGTCCTGAGGCTGAGCTGAAAATAAAGGCACTCGCAACGTCACATCCATTGGATTTTTGCCGGAAAAAACACCCCGCATTCTTCACATTAAAAGCAGTCTACAGGCTGAAAGTCGTGGAGGGTCTAATTTTTTAGGGTTAGGTTACAATCAGTTCGAACATTAGCAATAAAAAAATGATTAAAAAAAGTTTATACATGTAAAAACTTACAGTCCCTTTAAGTGAAATTTCAAAAGTAGGACTTTTATTTGTGTTTGCTGTTGGTTATTGTGTGGCGTTGCTATTTTACTTAAGTAAATAAGCTGAGTACTTCTTCCACCACTGATGGTTAGGCTATAGTCATGAAAACGTACATAAGGCGTGAATCCATCATCTCTTTACAAGGGTTTTGGGAGGCTGGCTAAGATGGTGGAATGGTGGAAAACAGTAGGAGCATTTTATGTTGGCAGTACACAAAAACTCCCCGGTGCTTTCAATAGTGTTCCACCTCTCTGTTTGCTGATACCACGAGAAGTGTAAGGAAAGCAGGGGGGTGCGAGGGGAGTCGGGTCTGAATGACATGGCGTTGCTGCCTCAGCCTGCTATTCACTGACCCACAAAATGCAGACCCAGCCCCCAGTGTGAAGCACTTTTGTGTTGTCATCACCCTCAGAAGCTTGGGACCAGAGGGGAGGCGGGGAGGGAGGGTGGGTGTTTGGGCACCCGGAGGGCTCAGCGCCGATGTGAGGCCGCGGTCTGCTCTCCAGCAGCACGCACGCACTGGTCTGAGGTGAATAAAAAGAAGCCTGTATTGTAATGAAAGCATTTGCATACTTGTGTGTTAGAGAGGGTGTTAACCTTTGACACCGCCGAGAACTGGATGACAACAGAAACCACTTCTCGGAGTCTGAGCGTTAACACACTCGAAAATAACACCTTAGCGCACCTCTGTGTGTATCAAAACCAATAAAGAGAGCAGGAGAGAAAGGGCTGCTCGAGTGCTTAAGATGGAAGTTTCCTTCAAGTGGTAGTTCACACTCAAAACAAAGTGTGTCGGATCATTCTGAAAGTGAAGGATATCTGGATCTTGAAGCGTGGTGTCAGGGTTTTGTGGGATTGAAAAGCAGATCTGAGACATAAAACTGAAATTTGGTTACTAAAAACAACTGATATTTGAAAAAATAGCAAACAAATATTTGTGGAAGCTTAAGTTGACAAACAGTCGAGGAAAAGAGAATTCAAACAGACTCTTTTCTGCTTGAGAAATCGTGTTAAAAATGTGACCTCTCTCACCATTTAGAGAAACAAGTTTAACCTGAAACTAGATGCCATTATAAGAAAAGAGACTCATCTTTAATTGCAGTGCATGATTCAACAGGAAGGCGCCAGTTTCCTTCTTCTTTTCCCGTCATGTCAGAATGAAACTTATCATGTTAAACTACAATTTGTGTTTGTAAGCAATTGAAGTAATTGTCATTTGAAGGTCAGGAAGCCATAATTCAGCCCACACTTAACTTGTTAATCTATTATTTCACCAACATCTTTCACTCTGTCTGTTGTATGATTAATGTCCGTGTATGGTAACGTTGGACAAGACAATGTCCGCCTCTTCAGTTGGTTTTTTTGGGGGGTCTTTGTCAGGGTGGCGGGCTGTGTTTGGCTCTCAAATGGAGGGGCTCTTCTTCCCAAGTACACGGCGCTTCACAGAGAAGACTTGACTCTGAAATTCCTCCAGATAAGAGTTGCTAGGTGATGCTATTGTCAGATCTTCTTTGTGGTCGCATATTCATACCCAAATTGTAAGGTTCTTTATGAGGAGCGTCTCATTAGTAGTCATATATTCATACCAGACCACCCCCTCCCACTTGACCCCTCCTTTACCAGTCGTGGGAAAGACAAGTCCTGGACGAGATGTGGACGATTCAGGCAATTACTTGGAAGACGGTCCAAAAAGATTGTCCAGCTTAAACACTTTCAATTTGAAAGACTAGTAAAGCCCAAACATATTTGTACTGTATTACTGACACGCATTGTTTGCAACACTTAGCCTACAACCAGGACTTAATATCCCAGCACCGGCAAAACACCCAAGAAGGTTTTCTAAATGCATAAACACCACGTGAAAAATGTACCCAAGCAGGACTACAACAGATCCTTTACATCCATGCTATGGTACAGCTTGGTGCCTTATCTTTAATTCAATTATCATGCCATGTGCAAGACACCAACTCTACAATTCATGCTGAGAAACTCAAAGAAAGACCCAAATGAAGAATGATAACATTTTAATGTATGTTAGAAAAAAAAGTATGTATTGCTTTGTTTAAAAATGCTTAAAGCTCAGCTTTTAATAATGCAACTGAGTTCAATTCAGTGTATTCACATTCTCCTTGCACATAATACACATAAAACAATAGCTCAAGAAACAAGTCATCAAATATTGATTATTCACCTTGAGAAAATCATATTTCAAATTCTTACTATTCATTTTAATCTTTGAATAACTACCAAGTTTAGAACTATTGAAAGTAAATTATACATTTACAATACTATACTGTATTTAGTCTAAGTAAAGTTTCATGGGACTTACATTTTACTTGTGTATTTTCATTTTATTACGGTAGCCTTTCTTTGAGGTACTTGTGCATTAGATGAATATTTCCATATTTCAGTACTTTATACACTCCACTACATTTCAGAGGGAAACGTAGCCTACGTTTTACTCCACTTTGTTGTATATTTTCTTCTTTGTTGTATATTCATTATAGTTGCAGTAATAGTTACTCTACTCAATAATAATTTATATAGAAAACAGATGATCAACTGCTAAAGAATGGCGAGTTGATATCTATCAAACTACCCAGTAATATGTAAAGTATTTAAAATTAGTTCCACGCAACCTCTAAAAGAGGTGAATCTGCATAATGACTGTACTATAATATAAGTTGATACTTTAAGAATATTTCATATTTGCTTGTAACATTTATGTGCTTTTAGTTAAGTAGGCTACTTTTTTGAATTTGAGTATTAACACTGTGGTAGTACAACTTTTACTTAATTAAGGGATCTAAGTCTACCACTGATTAAATATAATAACACCCTCTGGGAGGGTTCATTTGCATAATAAAAACTTTAACTTTTGATTCTTTAAGCACTATTGAGCTGATAATAGACTACATTTACTTTGATAGCCATTTAAATGCTGGTTTACGTTGGGGTATTTCTACTTTTACTTTAATAAATCTGTGTACTTCTTCCATCACTGCTTGACACAAATGTTCAAACAGTTACTTAAAGGTCTCATATTGTGCTCATTTTAAAGTTCATGCTTGTATTTTATGTTTGTAGGCCTACTAGAACATGTTTACAAGCTGTAATGTTAAAAAAATGTTGATATTCCCAACGACCTCATCTTTCTCCTCTGTCATTATGCCTTTGCATTTCCTGTGTTATGTTTCCCACTAGTTGCTAAATTGTTAGCCTCTGTGGCTTCTAAACGCCAACAGTAACGTTAATATTGCCGTTGTTAGCAGCGGTGTTCTCACGACTTAATCAATGGAACGCCAAGCATATCGTGTACACGACTTCCCATGTTGTAAACAAGATTTTCAAAAATAAAACATTTCTTTAACAGATTTTTAAAACAGTTTTATATCGACTTTCTTTTTGCTTTTGTCGGATTTCGGCTTCGTCCGAAATCACATACTATGCACTCCATACTCAATATGTGTACTGTCACTCAACAAGTAACCTATTTAAAATTTCTTTGGAATAACTGCCAAATTACCCCAATATTTACCTCAACATTGATCGAATATTACTTTATTATAAACATGATTTAATAATTATATGCTAAAATAGCAAATAATCTTTAAAATAGGGCCCTTAGGCTTGATAAGAGGCTGCTCTTCATCGGAGGTGGAAAACCAAAACTAATAGAAGATACTACTGATCAGGCACAAATCTCACCATTGTGTGACTTATTGTCTAATGTCATGATTCAGGGAGGGTTTTTTTTAAGAAATTCCAAAGAAGTTATTTGATAATTATTATCTATTTATCAGCAGACATGGAAATAAAGCATATCAATTAACTTTGTATTCTTTTCCTGGAAATGTATTAAATAAATTACCAGCTATTGGAAATAGCAGAATTATTAAATAATGTTCATTATAAAGTAAATTTCTATACATTTTGAGGTAAATATTGGGGTAATTTGGCAGTAATTCCAAAGAAATTTCAAATAGGTTACTTGCTAATTATCACCTAATTACCATGAAATTTAAGTGTTACCCACAGTATCTATACAGCACTTAAACCTGCTTTATAATACATGAAAATCGCACTTTTTACAATATGGGACCTTTAATCTTTTGTTGTTGTTAACCTAATAATAAAGGACAGATAATAATGCACACAGTGCACTTTCATAGACTGAGCTACTGGAGTTACCCTGCACTATATTAATTTTTAACAGTCTCTTCTGCACTATATTCACTTTTTTAATAGTCCTGTATCACAGCTGTTACCCTGCACTATATTCACTTTTATCAGTTTTCTTCATCTCCTTGTATTTTTATATCTGGTATATTTGTTTGTACTTTGCACTACTAACTTTTTTACTGCCTTTTTACTAACATGTTTTGCACTATGGAACTGTGATGCTGGAAACTTGAATTTCCCTCGGGATCAACAAGTTACTATCTATCTATCTATCTATCTATCTATCTATCTATCTATCTATCTATCTATCTATAATTTACCTAGTGCTGACTTTAATATACAAATGTGTAGGATATAGATGATATAGAGTTTGAAAATGACTTATTAATAAAACATACAATAAAATCCCTGCAGTGACAGTGCAGTTTATGAAGGCCTTCATCCTTCTCAATGAAACAGGTGCGGTCTACCAGTCCTGTGGCCCCGCCCCTCTATGACCGTATATGGAGACCTTCAACATTCCAGAGCTGTCGGTGGGCGGGGCGATGACGCCACCTGTTAGTGAATGAGCTGCTGCTCACTGAGCCGGTAGAGTCAAGATCTGGAGTAAGAGCAGCCAGCGGGACTAGACGGAGGAAAGCAGCGGCTTTTATACAAGTTGTGAGGAATCATGGAGCTCCGTCGGCTCATCCTGTTCCTGTTTTTATCCTTCAGTCAAGTATTTATCAGCCTGCAGTCCAAAGAACGTAAGTTGTTCACGTTTTTTGTGTAAAAAGACTGTTAAAGTGACTTAAAGTGAAGCCTGGCTTTAACCGCACATAGTGAGTCAGAAGGCTGGAATCTGAGAGCCTGCTTTAGGTTTTACTTCTGTTTTTAGTTAAAGGTGCTTTTATAGGATTTTTACTTTTGTTTTTAGTTAAAGGTGATTTATAGAGGACTTTTACTTATGTTTTTCAGTCAGTACAAAAACATCTAATTATAGTGTTGTGAATGCCTCTTTTGAAAATACCCCTTTACTATTTGAAACTTTGTCTAAACTATTTAGAATAAATTAAATGTATAGTATAGTTAATATAATGTATAATTAATTATACATTTGTAATAAGCAATCTGTCATATAATACTTATTTATGGTTCACAGAAGAGTGTATTGCCTTACCAACAGAAAAAAAGTAATAATAAAATAAATAATAATTTTAAAAGTATAAAACAAATCAAAATAAAAAAAGGTGTGGTTGCCTATTACCCTTGTCAGCGAACCACTTTTTAATATAGGCGTACCAGTGTTTTTAAGTAAATTACTTATTTGTTATACTGGCCTTTGTGAAGTTAGGGTTAGAGGGCACCTGTGAGATGCCTCAACATGTCAGACTTTTCTGTCATATAATACTAATTTATGGCTCACAGAAGAGTGTATTGCCTTACCAACAGAAAAAAAGAAAAAAGTAATATTAAAATAAAAGAAATAATAATATTAAAAATATTTTTAAAAATGAAAAAGGAGTGGGTGCCTATTACCCTTGTCAGCGAAACAATTATCACTTTTTAATATAGGCCTACCAGAGTTTTTTAAGTGAATTACTTATTTGCTATACTGGCCTTTGTCAAGTTAGGGTTAAAGGGCGCCTGTGAGATGCCTCAACATGTCAGACTTTTTTTGTGTCACTGGTGCTACAGATTCATGTATTTCTCTCAGTCATGGCAATTTAACTGCCCACGCCTTTCTCAGACATTATTTGTCCTGTATCCTGGACCTGGAGGACACGGTAAATGAAGTCCTGAATCCGACCGACATGCTTGATTAGACTGTCAAAGCCTGGCATGTGCCCCCCATAAAACTGCTGGCCCCTGAGATCAAGGCCTAGAGGATTCAGTCAAATCACAGTCATTTTCTAATTACTTTACAGCCTTTACTGTATGAACAAATACAATGTCTGTGCCAGAGAGTGTATTCTGTTAAACATTTTTGCATTTTTGATGCATCGGGTGTCATTCTGTGCTTGTCGTATAACTATGTCATATGTTTTTCTGTTTGTCTCTGTAGAAGTGTTGCTGGATATGAGAGCTTCAGGATCAGAGTTGGGCTGGTTGACGTTGCCACATGAGAACGGAGTGAGTATTTATACCTCAACAGGCATTTTTAAGACTTCAGGTCCAGGACTTGAAACTTTCTTTCTCTGGTGAAGGACAACAAATGTGAGAATTTGATTTAGCGACAATAAGCGAGGCCTCTTTGTGCTCATTCAGTCCACTTAAAAAGCTCTCAAAGGGAGAGATGGAATGAGTGGCAGCTCCATGAGGTTTGGCAGAGCTCATCTAGTCTTGTGTTAACGCTACCCTTTCATAAAGAACTTATGAATGCCATCAAAATGTCAACCTACAGTTAAATTTACAGTACCGATTCACAGGACATCATTCCAACACTAAACTCAATTTTAGGATTTCCTTGTGATTCCTATCTGAATTTAGAGATAACAGCAGCGAGTTGATCCGTGTAGTAAGTTGTGGCCAGACATGAGTAAAAGAGAAAGAGAGGCTGGTCCGTGTGTGGAGAACCATCCCTCTATCTATAGTTCAGTGGCTTTCCATCTAAAAAAAGCAGCAGGACACGGCCACTTCCACTGTGTGGGCCACGTTTCTTCTTACGTTCTCAAAGATCTAAAGGGCTCTCGTTTTATCAGATGGGATTTCCCCCTCGTCCGTCAAACTTTGCTTTGTTCTAATGCGGCTTTCTTACTCTTAGATGTGCACCAGGGATGACTATTTGTGGTCTTGGCTTCGGCAAATTTGAACAGTTTATTTCCTAAATGCAGTGTAGACCATAGAAGTTGGATAGTAATTACTAGGGGTGCGATATTATGTTTTATGAGACTGTATCGATTCTCAAATTGATTTTGAATCAATAGTTTACATGCAAAGATTAATTCAGCCAATACTTTGTTTCATTTGCAAAGTTATGTGCCCTCTCAAAGTAGTGCTATGATGTTGGAGGTTGCAGGGACTGTGATAAATGCAAATACAGATCCCACTGTTCCGATTGCATAAAAAAGTCCACTTTTTTCATATTTTATGTATATGGCATTGTGTTCTTTGTACTGTGACAGTTTTCCTAAAATTAGATTTAAAAAAAAAATCATAATATATCGCCTTGCTTACCATATCGCAATATATTGAATCGCAACCCCTGTATCATGATATGTACCATATCGCCAGATTCTTGCCAATACACAACCTAGTAATTACAAGTAATTGCCCGAAATTCAGTATTCAACTTGGTCAAAGTCCCAGACTTCAATGATTTATGGCCTCATAGAGGCAACAACAGGTAAGGTTGAGCATTGATGTATTTCTTGAAACACACCAGTAGCCCACTGCAGCGCTAACATATGAGGTGTTAAATTCTAATGTTAAATGGAGGCTTTTAATCTTCCTGCTCGTCATTGCTTCCCTCTCTTAAAAACTCTTAATTGCTGCCAATTTTGCTGCCACTGTGCATATAAACCTCATTTAAGCTGCCATAAATTTTAGTTGGTAGTCTACAGTGTTTGCTGGATTTTTCTGTGTGTGTGTGTGACACACATGGACCCTCATCGTGTGTTGGTGGAAAACCACACACGTTGTGAGCACGGCACATGTCCAGGCCAATAATCTTAATGTGTGGAAAAAAGCTCCAGCTCACTTCTGCACTTTATGAGCTCCTCAGTCAGCATGAAAGAAGAGGTGTCTCATCAATAAAACTGCTTCTCAGCCTGAACAAAGCCTCTGAACCGTATACTTACTGATATTTCTCTCCTTTCATTATTGTAGCTAGGTAACCGCGACTTTTGCCCCTTAAACTAACCCCCTTCCCCACTGTCTTTATCTTTTTCTGTTCTACAGTGGGAGATAGTCCAGACGGTGGTGAACGGCTCACTTTACTACACCTACAGTGTTTGCAGCATAGACTCTACTGAACAGGACAACTGGTTACGCACAACATTCATCCAGCGGCGCCCAGGGACGACACGAGTCTCCGTGGAGCTTAGTTTTATCGTGCGAGACTGCAACACTTTTGATGGTGCTTCTGTCGCCTGCAAAGAGACCTTCAACTTTTTCATCTCAGAGGCCGATGCCGACGTGGGAACCAACTTCCGTAAAGGCCAGTTCCGCAAAGTGGCCACCATCGCTCCTGACGAGGTCACGCGGGGCCGCGTGTCGAAGGTCAACATGGAGACGAGGACCGTGGGGCCTCTGTCTAGAAAGGGCTTCTACCTGGCCTTTCAGGACATGGGCGCCTGTGTGGCGCTGCTGTCTGTCAGAGTGTACTACAAGACGTGCCCGTCCACGGTGCAGAGCTTGGCGGCCTTCCCGGAGACGGTGGCGGATGCTCTCAGGGAGGTGGAGGGAGCCTGTGTGCAGAATGCCGTCAGTCAGGCCACCCCGCGCATCTACTGCACAGCTGAGGGCGAATGGGTGGTTCCCGTGGGTCAGTGCCAGTGTCTCGCCGGCTACGAAACCACCGGGGACTCGTGCCAAGGTAAGCATTGCCAGAAATATGCCACGCACTCAACTGAGACGTGCTGCCATGCGAGTTGTAGTGAATGAAACTCCTCCAACCACCACTTTGGCAAGGTGTGTGAGGAATGAGCGCGGAGGAATGTTAATTGTGTCTGGTTCGTTTAGAAATCTATCACAAAAACAAAATTCAATCTGTGTCATATCTGTGTAAAAGTGAGTACAGTAGGAGGATGAAGCATGGGAAAAGGAGGATGTCTGAACCGGTTTGTTTCGTTTCGATTGCCCCATGTAATATAGATAAAAAACCACCCAGTCGATGCCTCATCTCCTCACCTGTTGGCCAACAGTGCATTCTTTCCACTGTCTTTTACTCAGGACGCAGGAACGGGGTTGGGCTGTTTTATGGATAGGGTGATGGCTGGAGGCGATAATGTACAGTACAAGAAGCTGTGTCCCAGTTTCATACTGCATACTAATACTAAGTGGACTTTAAATTTGTTGTGTGTGTATTTACACTGGAAATTTGACAACATATACTCGAAGATCAGTCAGTTTGTGTACTGAACTGGATTGTTTTTTTAATGTGGTGTTGATGTCGTCCCACAATTCACTGCTCAGTAGAACTCGAAAAGCTAATTAAAGCTGGAAAAGAGTTGAAACTAAAGAAAAAATGAAGTATTAAATGTTTGGAAAAACATTTCTGCTTTCTGTTTGGAAGAGATTTCAAGTGTACAGCGCCTTTCCAAAATAGTAAAGCTCATTCATTTCTTGTATACAAATCGAAATACTGTATAGTATTGGCATGTAGTATGAAATAGGGAAAAAGTTCTTCTTTAAAGGGACATGAGGGTAAACTTTTTAACCATTCAGATATTTATAGACAGGTTGTTTTTAAAAACAAATAAGCTTGAGAAAGACCTGTGAGTACATATACACAAAAACAAATACAGTAAAAGACATAGCTGCGGTGTTCATACTGTATGTGGAATTTGTCTTTTGGCTTCCTCGGGTGTGGTGTGTTGAGCTGTCTGGAGGAAACGTGGGAGGAGAGAGGGTACAGAGAGAGGAGGAAGGAGCAAGGGAGGGAGGGAGGAAGGAGCAAGGGAGGGAGGGAGGGCACAGTACGCTGCAGGGATTTTCTGAAAGGAATTCTTTCACCCTCGCGTCACCTACAGCAATGATTGACTAAAGGAAGGGGCCGTGTGAATGTGTCAGAGTAACTACCTGAGTGGTGCGTCTTCTCCTCGCAAGTATTTGTTTTGAGCTTGTTGCTAAGGCGACAGGAACCACAGATTACAGGGATGGGGCCGGCACGCCTATCAGGGGTTAGACTGAGTCAGGCTGCGGTTTATCCGAGTCACCTTGACTGGCAAAGTTTGCTCTCTTCTTTGAGTCAGTTCCTTTGGCATGAAAGCGGATCATTCTTACCAGCTTAAAGAATTTAATTAGTTGATAGGAAATAGTCAGACAACTAGTTTGATGATTGATTCATTGTTTAAGTCTTTTTTTTTACTAAAAATGCAAAAAAAAAAGATTTTTGAAGGTGTTACTTTGGGCTTTAGGAAATGTGACAAGCATTTTTTTTAATCTATTTTATATTATATAGACCAAACAAATAATCTTTTAGTTGCAAGATTAATAGTTCATGGAAGTTATTGTTAGTTGCAGCCCGACATACCATCGATAGATAAGTACAGTGTTTGAAAGAGTGGATCTTGAACTGAGGTTGTAAAAAATGAAGACAGAATAAAGAGAGGAAGGCGGGGAGGAAGTCACGGCAGAGGAATGTTTCAGTCTTTGAGGTTTCTGACCACAGGTGGACTCTGAGTCGAGCACCTGAAACGGAAGCTGGCAGAGAAAGACAGGAAAAACTGCGATTCCAAAGTCTGGAGGATGACCTCAGTATTAGGACGCAGGAAACATATTTTATAACAGAAGTTAAAACACAATCATGATGTTCTAGTTTGTTCCAACTCCCCATTTTACCAGAGAAAGTGATATCCTCACAGGCTCATGTGCATTCCACTGAGGAGCACAACTGTTGTGGGCAAAGGAAGTGAAGCGACATGAGGAGGAATGCTGACTGACACAAATGAGAAGGCTGTCCTCGGTCGGAGTCAGAGGGTGGGGGAGTCGGTCGACAGTTGGCGCATGAGGGTGGTTGGTTTCGTGGCTGCTTAGTTAGGTGTGGAGTGTAATTTAGTCAAGAGGATTAGTGGAGCAACAGGACAGCTGTTAGCCAATGACATGCCCCGCTTCGCCTCCCTTTGCTCTTTCATCCGGTTGTTAACACACGCAACGAGCTCCCTAATCCGTGTTCCCACTCGTTAGAACAATGGGCCGGCACAAAGAGCAGAAAACAGATTCAATTAACAGATGCACCGGTGCGGATCACAAGTCCTTTTCACATATGTGTGTGTGTGTCGTAGTCAAAAAGGAGCGTGGGACAATTAGACAAACAAATTCCATCAAGAAGAGAAAAAGTTAGTTGAATGAAAGTTTTTCGATCAAATGAAAATATTTCAACCCTAAAATCTTTAAATTGTGAGAATCCATTGTTTGTATTCATACTTTGCACACATGCCGCCATTTGCGAGCTGTATAATGAGTGGTGCAACATATTTATGGCACCACTCTGTCCAATCTCAGAGACAATAGATGAATGGGGCCGGAGTTTCTTTGGTACGTGACAGAGGTCCTGCTGCTGCAGCTCAAGATGAAATGGGCTGGCCCCCTTTTCTTATGCGAAAGGACCTCCGCTACACCCCCACTGCCGCCAAGTGACTCCCCAGAGAGAACTTCTGTTGGTGCTCCAGACCTTTACTCCCCAATCCCCCATCCCCCATCCATCCATCTATTCATCTTCATCCCTCCTACTCAAACTCAACCTGCTCCTTCTCCTCCACCGCGGCAGTACTTGGAGTGCAAAGGTCCTTCCGCCTGAATGGCGAAGTAACGCGACCACGTCTTCAATCCAGGGTTCAGCCGACCTCTTCTCACGGCCACCAGCACAGGGGCCACATGAAAGGCCGCTCCCTAGGGAGACAGCAGAATGAGAGCAGAGAGAGGAGATCTGTCATAAGATCCATTCTTTTAAAGATTTTTTTATTTTACTGTGCTGGAGCCCTTTATCGCCCCGTGTTTCCACAAACACTCTGAAAATCATACTTGTCTCCAGCAGCTTTTCCTATTTCCTGATTCTCTTGTCCTCTGACTATTCGACCTTGGATGCTGTAATTTGCGACTGATGTTAGGAGAAGGAAGGAAGGAAGGAAGAAAGGGAGGAAACATCAGCCTCGGACTGAATTGCAGCTCTTGCGCTCTGGTTTCTGTCCACTCTGCACCTTCATTAACCTCCCATGCCCTGGAAAGGCTGTTTTGTGCAGAAATGTTCATCACGACTCTCCACCGGTTTCCTTTGGCGAAAACACTAATATTATCTGCCAGAGAATATGAGCTGGGAGTTCACAGCGGAAAGGCAGATCAGATCACCTGACGGATTTAATGCGCCGCTGTCATCCGGTTGACGCTGGCAGTGTGACCTGAGATTAGGCCCTCAGGCGAAAAAGGCGAGTGGAGGCAGATCGTCAGGGAAATCCCTTTTCATTCCTCTGGATACAAAGCCTCGGTGATTATAGGTTGCTCACAACAAATGCTTCCTGTCGGGCGTAAGGGGCTGGCGTTACAGAGACAGCTTCATTGTTTGCATTTAGATCAGTCATCCCTTCCTGTGTTTGTCTGTTACTCCTAATGTCAGGCTTAAACTAACACACACCTTCTCTCTCTCTCTCTCTCTCTCTTACAGTGTGCAAACCAGGCTACTTCAAGCCGTCTGTATCGAGCGACTTATGTCAGGTTTGTCCTGATAACACCAAGCCCTCTGCAGCCGGCGCCACCGAATGCCAATGTGAGGAAGGTTTCTTCCGCTCGCCTTCAGACCCTCCTACGTCACCCTGCTCTGGTAACAACCACGCTCATGTTACTGTGTCAAAGTCAACTGTGAGCTCATTACAGGCGTGTTAGAAGATCAGGCTAACTGTTCTCTGTCTTCTACTTCCTCCCCAAGCTCCTCCCAGCGCCCCTCATGACTTGACCTCCATCACGCTGTCAGCTGAGGGCAGGCTGCAGCTGTCCTGGAGCCCGCCGCTGGTGACTGGGGGCCGCAGTGACCTCACCTACAGCGTGGTGTGCGAGCACTGCGACGGGGCCTCGTGCGTGCCCTGTGGCGAGAAGATCCGTTTCGAGACAGGTCCCACAGACCTGCGGGAGACCACGGTCATCGTCAGTGACCTGGATTCTCATCTGAACTACACGTTCACGGTGGAGGCTCACAGCGGCGTGTCCCAGTTTGGCACCGACAGGCCCATCGCGAGCATCACCACCGCTCTGGACTACACAGGTGAGCTCAATCATGTGGAGAGATTTTGTTTTTGCTTTGACTTGACCTGGTGTTCTGATCAAATTGGCTTTACTTCCTTGTTGTTTGGGGTCCCACAAAACCCCACTGCTCTATGTGTGATATCAATCAGTTGTCAACGATTACATTAATCGGCATCTATTTTGATAATTGATTAATTTTGTAAGAAAAATGTACAAAATTCCTCTGATTCCAGCTTCTTAAATGTGAACATTTCCTGGTTTCTTTACTCCTCTCTGACAGTAAACTGATTATCTTTGAGTTGTGGACAAAACAAGACATTTGAGGACGTCATCTTGGGCTTTGGGAAACACTGATTGACATTTGTCTCCATTTTCTGACATTTTATAGACCAACCAACTAATCGATTAATCGAGAAAAGAGTCGACAGATTAATTGACAATGAAATTAATCATGTGTTGCAGCTCTAGTGAAAATAATACTGATAATTATGAAATCAAAAGCAAAACAAAAAAACCTTATTAAAACCCAACATGTAGAAAATATTGAAGTGTAAACCCTTCCCTTTGCCACAAACTGAACGTGTTGGTAAAGAAGTGACCATAAAACTTAATTATTACACCAAATACTTAAATATTTTATTAATTAACATTTAATATTTTTCTGTAGCGGACTTCTGAAACTGAAAATTAAAAAAAAAAAAAAGCAGAAGTCAAGAAGTATCAAGCTGATAAAACTATCCTAAATATGTTTGTTGAGCTGTTTAAAAGGGTCTGACATTTTTTTTTTTTAGACATTTAGACATTATTTCATGTAGTATTGTATTTGTCAATAAAACCAGCATACAAAAGAAGGGCTTACTCCACAAAGAGGAAAATCCAGTCTGATCCACTGAATCCCAGAGGCTTTCATTTCCAAAGACTATGATTAGTCACTAACCATTATTTTGTTTTCTGTCCCTCACCGACCGTTAGATCCCCCAAAGGTGACGCTGATCCATCTGGATGATCGCGGCCCCACCAGCCTGTCTCTGTCCTGGACTCTGTCTCGCAGGCCTCCGGCCCACATCAATCACCGCTATGAGCTTATGTACCGCAGAAAAGTAAGACGGAGTGCTTTGTGCTCCTTTGTCTCCCCTTCCCCTTGGTCAAAGTTGTAAATTATTCCAAACTTATTCTAATCCACACACTTTTCCTCCTTCGCAGGATGATGAGAGCGAGCGTGATGTGACCACCTACACGGTGCTGATTTTGGAGAAAAGTTCCGTCCAGATTAATGACCTCACCCCAGACACTACTTACATGTTCAGGGTCCAGGCGCTGAGTCCTGAAGGAAACCCCGGCAGCTACAGCGTGGAGCACGAGTTCCTCACTTCATCATTAGGTACCTTAAGATCTACAGAACTACTTTCTCAAATGTCTCTCTGTATAAACGTCACATACTTGAGCTGATAAATGTTCTCTGTGATTTTCACAGCTGAGTCTCAGATCCAGGGCAACTCCACCATGGTGATGGGAGCTGTAGTCGGAGTAGCGATCATTCTGCTGGTTGTGGTGGCCGTCCTGCTGCTGCGTAAACGGTTGGTAACGACATGCTTCATATCCACATCCAACGCCTGTGTCATTCACATAAATGTTATCTACAGTCCTGCCAACTGTGTGATTATCCGCCACAAGCTGGAGTAAATTAAAGATATTCTGGTATGACAGCTCAGGGAGGGTTTATCAGTAATAGCTGGTGCTGCTATTGAATAAAGCTTTGGTCTTTTTCACTGGAGGCTGACCTGCAATTACTAAAATAGCCAGCCTGTATTCTGTTTAGTCCGGTAGTGATTATTCATATTTTCCTCTCAGGAGACTGAACTCTCGCGGCAGGGGAGGACCTGAAGATCCCTATTTCTCACAAGGTTAGAAAACAATCCTGTACATGCATTAATAGTCCATTAAGTTATTATTTAGTCTAATATTCGGGTCATTATTTCCTCTCCTTAGATCAGCTCAAGCCTCTGAAGACTTACGTTGATCCACACATGTATGAGGACCCTAACATTGCCATCCAGAAGTTTGTCACAGAAATTGACCCCAGTGCCATCAGCAAACAAAAAGTCGTCGGTGTTGGTAAGTGTTTTTTTTAAAAAAGAAGTCACCTACCTTCCATTTAATGAAGTCTCAGAGCACAGTTTCTAATGTCTTCTCTCGCTGCCCATCAGGAGAGTTCGGGGAAGTGTTTTGGGGCGTGATGAAGACTCCCGGGCGAGGGGAGGTTGCCGTGGCGATCAAGACGCTGAAGCCGGGCTACTCGGAGAAACAGAGGCAGGACTTCCTGAGCGAGGCCAGCATCATGGGCCAGTTCTCGCACCCGAACATCATCCGCCTGGAGGGAGTTGTCACCAAATGTGAGTCAGTCAATAACCTCAGACGAAAGTCAAACAATCACTCTCAACTCATTTGTATCAACTGCTTCTATACTTTGCTTTCACTAAACTAAAACTTTTGTTTTTAATTTTCAGTCAAGCACGCCATGATAGTGACAGAGTACATGGAGAACGGAGCTCTCGACACATATCTGAAGGTACGTGCATGCGTTTAGTTGTAAATGGGAAGGTCAAATGATTTAGACTTAATATTTTTAGTCCCTAATATTTGTATTCCTTGTCCTTTTCTTTTTTCATCATAGAGCAAAGAGACTTGGAATAATGTTTCTGTATATTTCCTTATATTGGATTATATTAAAGTGGCTGTATTGATTTTACCATCTAAGTCTAAAAAGCGTGTTTCCCAAAATGTCGAACTATTCCTTTAATTTATATAAAGCACATACAGTTAAAAGTAGGGCTGCGTAATTAATCAAGGTTTTAATTTATGACACATTCAAAATCTTTTAGCAATGAAGTAAAAAAAAAAAAAAAGGGTTATTTAAAAGCTGTCTTGTTTTCCCCATTAGGACCGTGATGGAGAGCTTCCATGCTACCAGCTGGTGGGGATGCTGCGTGGAATAGCTGCCGGAATGAAATACCTCTCAGACATGAGCTACGTCCACCGTGACCTGGCAGCCAGAAACGTTCTGGTTAACAGCAACCTGGAGTGTAAAGTGTCTGACTTTGGGCTGTCGCGCGTGCTGGAGGACGATGCTGAGGGCACCTACACAACAAGAGTGAGTCTATATCATCGGCTACATTTCACAACCCTACGAGCACAGAGAGAGCTAGTAACAAATGCCAGACTGTTAATGGTATTTTCACTCTCAAGTGTCCAATCTAAAGTGTTGGTCTGTCAGCGCCTCGTGTTTCCACTCCCCTTCACCCATTAAATATGATTTGTTAATGTTTATCTTCTGTCAGGGAGGTAAAATCCCCATCCGCTGGACGGCCCCCGAGGCCATCGCTTACAGGAAATTCACTTCAGCCAGCGACGTGTGGAGTTTCGGCATCGTCATGTGGGAAGTCATGGCATTCGGAGAACGGCCCTACTGGGACATGAGCAACCATGAGGTATGTTTCAACTGTCACATCGTCTTTCCAGCTCTCACAGTTGAGATGAAGGATTGTTTTGGCCTGTGCAGGTCAACCTTTAATGTGTATAACCGCTGAAAGTCTGTGCTCTGACATCCAGAGTAGTTTCCCACCATCGTCTTCAAATGAACTGTTAATGTCAACATACGAACACAGCACTTTTTTCCGACCGTCTGTCAACACACTCATAAATACACTTTAGATCTAAGCGCTGCCTTCACTCTTCCACAGGTCATGAAGGCTATCAACGAGGCCTTCAGGCTTCCTGCTCCGATGGATTGCCCGTCCGCCATCAACCAGCTCATGCTCCAGTGTTGGCAGCACGACCGCGCCAAGCGACCTCGCTTCTCAGACATCGTCAACATTTTGGAGAAACTGCTCCGAAGCCCAGAGTCTTTGAAAACCATCGCTGACTTTGACCCACGGTAGGAACATTATTTTGAAGTTTATGGTTTGGTAACAAAGTAAAAGAGACTAAACTAAAAGAACTACTATAAAAGTCACTAATCGTCACACTTTTTCTTTAACTAGCGCCGTGTTAATCTCGGTATTTACCGTTAGAAAATGACAAATGATTAAAACATCTCTTAAAACAGTCTGCAGTATGTTGACAGTACAACTGGTTCCCTCTTGTTCAAACATCATCACATGCACTCTGTGTTCATAACGTAGTAGTAAATGATGAGTAATCTGAGTAATATCCGCTGTCCCCTTCACAGCGTGTCCATCCGCCTGCCCAGCACCAGCGGCTGTGACGGCATCATGTTCAGGTCGGTGCCAGAGTGGCTGGAATCCATCAAAATGAGCCAGTACAACGAAAGCTTCGCTCGCGCCGGGATCACGACCATGGAGCAGGTGCTCTCCTTGAGGCACGAGTAAGTGGACACATGATGGCACAGGTGCAGCTCTGATTTATCTGGCACCGGGCCACACTTTGTAGTAACACAGAGAGAGTATTGAGCTCTCAGCTTGACCATTTGTTAGTTTGTGAATGCAGAAATTCTCCACTCCTCCTCTCTCCATGTCATTCCTCTCATTCTTTACCACCACAGCTTCTACTGCAGGGGCCTTTTTTCTTTTTTTAAATCTGATGTACCCCCACAGCCATGTCACATGAACGAGCTATTTCAACAGGTTATCCATTACTTTTAGCTCACTATTTGAATTGTCTAATTCATTACTTTAAGCAATTTATCTCAACCATTTATACATTGTACATGAGCTTCATGTTTTCCGGGAATGTCGCCACAGACGTCCAGATTGCTGTGCTGCAAATGTATAGATATTGCAGTGATTTCATTGGTGGGCCATGGGCTCAGTTACCATTGTGTTGCCTCATTTGGTGATGGATGGTGGCGTAACAGACATTTATTTAAATGAAAATCTTCCAGATTGCCACTTTAAGATTTAGTTTTGGTTATGTTTTTTTTAGTTATTTATTATTATTTTTTTTTTCTGCTACGATTATTTACTTTCATATAACTTTTCTTATCTGTGACACTTTTTTATTTCTTTATTTTAATATATATATATGTTTTTTAATTTTTTATATATATATACGTATATATATATATATATAAAGTGTATATTGATTTGTTAAATAAATAATTATTTATTATATATATTTTTTTTAATTTATATTGATTTGTTAAATGATATTTTTATGTGCTGTTAAAATAAAATAATTTAAGAAAATTGCTTTTAGCGGCAATATATGGATATTGTTTTCTAATCGAAACATAATTTCTATTTTTTTTTCCAAATTAGTTGAGATACTTCATATTGGGAATGTCTGCTGTACCAGTCCCACGGGGGTCTCATGTTGTCTCATTGATCTTGTCCTTTCAGAGACATCAGGAACATTGGGGTGCGGTTGCCCGGTCACATGAAGAGGATAGCATACAGCATCCTGGGTCTGAAAGATGAGACCAGCTCCCTCAGCGTGTTTGCAGTATGATCTAAGCATTCCTCCAAATCAAAGTGCACTGACCGACCATGCCATTTCACTCACGGACGAAGACGGCTGCAGTGAAACTGAGCTACCCTTCAGCAGCGGGGCGTTTCATCTGTGGCGGGACTGAAGGGGACCCTCTAAACCACTCAGAAAGGACTGAGATAAAAAAACAAAAACACTTATGTACTTTATGATAACAGAAGACGAATAATTTATCTTTATGTAAAAATGTTTTATATATTGAACAGTTATGTGATGTAGTAAATAAAACAATTATAAAAAAAAGTAAGGGCAAAATGTGACACAATGTGAGAGTGCTTGGTTTGCATTTACTGAATGACTGAAATATATAATGCTCTTCATGGTTAAGGGCGTTTTCTTCCAAGCACTCTCTTTTATCCTGCTCAGCGGTTCTGGATCCTTAAATCTGTTTGTTTTGCTACATTTATTTTTATGATCAATGAGACTTACTTATAAATTTGGGATGATTATTCCACTCAGGGCAAAGAATCACACATTCTTATGTTTTGTAGTTAGTCTCTCTATCGCAAGTCTTTTGTTTTGTTTACATCATGTCTTAATACAACTGTCCATTTTTATTTAATATTTATTTCATTTTGTATTTATGTAATTTGTTACATGAGAAATAATTCTGATCTGGCGCATATTTTGCCAGGCAGGCAGTATATTTTTGTGTTTAAATAAAATCAGTGTTTCCTCGTGACTGGATCACTTTCTTGTACTCGGGAGTCAACGTGTATTTGTTTTTACTGAAATATCTCAACGACTGTTGGATGGATTGAACTTTGGAACAGACATATTAACAGATTTATTGTCCCCAGATGATGAACCCTATTGACTTTGGTGATCCCCTGACGTTTCGTCTAGCGCCACCAGCAGGTTGACAGTTTTGTTTAGTAGTGAATGTCTCAAGTATTCGATGAAATTTGTTACAGACATTCACAGTCTTTGTGAACTATGGTGACTTTTCATCAAGTCAAAAATGTAATTTGTCCAATACTTACCTTAAAATGACTGGCATTCCCATCAGCCTCAGCTGTCCCTTATGCTTATTAGCAACTATTAGCTTGCTATCACACGAACTAGGATAGTAACGTGATGAAGACACTGGTGACAGCCAATAAAAAACATATTACGAATATTTTAAGCCTAAATGTTCAGAAAAAAACAGCCAACTTTTAATATTATTTGCTCACTCAACACCAGAAGTGACCTAATATATGATGATCTTTCTGCCTACATCCTCACACAAATAATCTGTGCATTAATACCACACAGTACATAGCTTTTTACACTTTCATGCTCAAAACATGATGAGCTATCTTAATGTAGGTTTCTAAAGGCCTTTCTTCTTCTGACACCACCCTTTGGTCAGCTAATATGTTTACTTCACCACGACTGGTGAAAATCCAGAACAAATTTCAGACCTCAACATGTATCTATCTTAGAAGTTTGGTTTTCTTTATAATTTACCAGCCTCACAGAGCTCATCCTTTGTGACGCCTGCCATCCTGACGGAGTTGATCAACCTCGATGACTTTGCCAAGGTGGAGCAGAATGTCACACCTACACATTACTGTGCTCCATCAAATCACCGTCACTCAGACATGTTAACTTCCCCCTCTGTAAGGTTTTCACTGGGGAATTCACAGTGTCATTTTTGTGACAAATCCTTGCCTTAAAAAGCCCAATTACATTAGAAATTTGATCTAAAAGCTACTTTATTTGCGTCAAATTGTCACTTTTATTATAAGTTGTGAATGTCAGTTATCTCACCTGATAATTATAGCGTATTCCTTCACCCTGAAACAGCTCCACTCCCTTTCTCACACCTACACAAAGACTCATAGGCTCCAGGTCTGGGGTGCGGCTAGTAATTTTGGACCTCTTGGACAACAGTTCAACAACCGTTCTGACACATTGAATATCTACAAACCGTGTCATGTTCCATTGCAGCTGAATCATTCAGGCACTGACCACACACCCACGCACACACACAGTGGCACTCGGTAGACTATAAAAGACTCATATATAGTGACACAAGGGAGATTAGAATGACCTCTTACCGGAGATACAGATAGAGACACTTCCTGAGCCTATATGGAGAAAGGTCGAGGTATTTCCTCTGAAGATTCAGGATCACTAGCTCAGCAGACCCGTAGAGACAACAAGTTTACAGGTCAGATAAACAAAGAACTGATTTTATATTGCATGTTTTACCTGATTTTTAATAAAATCAGTGAATGTTGGAAACCTCATAACTGGCCTTTCAGTTTGTGTCATGTAGTCATCATCGAGATTTACGAGCTGTGAATGATTTCTGTTTCAGGCCACTCGTGTCCTACGGGGAAGATCCAGCTCGTTGGAGACATTTTCCAATTCACAGTCGATGTGAGTGAATTCTCTCCAGAGGATGTTATCATCACATCTTCCAACAACCTGATAGAGGTGCACGCTGAGAAGGTGAGCCATGCAGTCAGTCTGTCTGGTTTAGAAAAATCCGTAAGTGACTACAAAACAGTAAAGAGGCCTGTTGTTTGATTGCTTCAAAGGAATTATAGGTAATTTGATAGAAGTATTTTTAATTTCAGCTGCAGATTATTCTTCGCAGCCTACGTGAATGCAGACGAAGATAATATAGACAGAAATGAATTAAAGGGACTGTTTGTAACTTCTTACACGTATAAATCAATCCGGGTCGTGCATGCACTCACACTCCACACTGCAGAAGACTTCGTAGCTCTGAGAATATCTAGTGAATGTACAGTGGACGTTTGTGCAGAAATAACTGCTGCAGCTCCTCCAGACCAACAGAGGTTTCCCGTGTCTTGTGAAGTGACAGGGCTCCGCAGCGAGTTACTTTATCGTCTCTGACCGGGTGCCAGTGTTTCCCTCCGGCTGCGGTCTGGAGGCTGAAGCAGGAAAAGCCAACACTAGGATCAGCGTTGATTCATGGAGAGACCTTCGTCTGGTCAGCTAACATTACTGCCAAGCAGCTGAAATATAGAGTGATATTGTGGTTTTAGTTGACGTGTGTCTCCTCACTGTTTTGAGTGATGCTCGTTCATGTCTATGTAGAGCGAGCACAAGCGCGAGCCCGACGCTGACTTTCGTTGACTTAATGGCCACAGGCGTTGCTGTTAACAAGCATTTCTGATTATTACAAACAGTCCCTTTAATAGCTTGAATCTGATTGATTACTGGAGTTGGATTAGGACACTGAACATCGCAAAGTGACTTAGATTTAGGGCCTATTTTTTTAAACTGTAAATTTAGAAGAACTGAAAGGTTAGGTTACCCGTGCTTACAATGTGTAGAAAGAAATGTGTAAAATGAAACACCTCTTTGAGTGTAACTTATTGTAACACACTAATTTCTGCCTTCCTTATATTCTCATTCCTCATGCAGCTGGGAGCAGATGGCGCAGTCACAAACACGTTTTGCCACCAATGCAAACTACCATCGAGTGTGGACCCCACATCTGTGAGCATGACTGTGGAGAGCAGTGGGGCCCTGACTGTCAGAGCTCAAAGGGTGTTATTATAATGCCTCATAGCTCCTCACAGGGTGTTATTATAATGCCTCATAGCTCCTCACAGGGTGTTATTATAATGCCTCATAGCTCCTCACAGGGTGTTATTATAATGCCTCATAGCTCCTCACAGGGTGTTATTATAATGCCTCATATCTCCTCCCTGCAGTAGAGTGACCTCTAGCGGTGGCTGAAGAGAACCACTGCACCATTCACGTACTACCGGAAATATGAGAACCATCCATGATTTGAACCCAGCAACATTGGAAATGCTATTTAAAAAAACGTGTGATTTCTATCCTTTTAATAAGGCTGCTCTTATTAACGTGATGTGGCAATTGAGGCCAAACAGCAGCGGACAGCACAGAAACCTGTGAATGATTGTTGAAATGAATGTAGGCCTACACATCTTTTGTTAACAGATGCAGCTGGCTTAATGTCAGTGAACTCACACCCATCACTGCTCTGTTAAATGTAGACTTTTTGTTTTCATCCCAAAACGACAGGTTAGGTCAGGGGTCAGCAACCTTTACTTTAAAAAGAGTCATTTTAGTCAAAATAAAAAAATTAAAATTCTGTTTGGAGCCGCAAAACATTTGAGCATTGTGATGAAGGTAACACAGTTTATAGTCTAAGCATATAGCATATAAATCTAATGCAGTGAGGGCTAAAGTGCAAATGTACGATGGAGTATTAGGGCCACATTGAGGGAAAAAACATCTGAGATTTACAGAATAAAGTCAAAATATTACGAGAATAAAAGTCGTAATATTACGAGAATGAAGTCATAATTTTAAGACAAAAAAGAAAATAACTCGTAAAATTACTACTTTATAATATTGACTTAATTCTCATAATATCATAACTTTTTTTCTCATGAACTTTTTACTTTTTTCTCGTTATATTATGACTTTATTCTCGAAAACTCAGATTTTTTAAAAATGTTTCCTCAATGTGGCCCTAATACTCGCCGTACCATAGAACTACAACAATGATAAATAAAAGTGAAAATGTAAACAAAGAGCAGTTATTAATTTCCATGTTTATAAGTCCACAGTGAGCCACTGGAGAGGAGCGAAAGAGCCGCATGTGGCTCCTGGGCTGCAGGTTGCCTAGAGACCTTAGGGGTTAGTGCCAGAAACAAAGTCGTGATTGACGACTTTTTGAAGCACCTGAAGGCAACATCATAAACTACAGAGAGGCAGAGGTGGACACAAACATATGAACGGTAGTCAACCTAATAAATCCATGTAGTCAATGGCGAGAGACTAATGTTGTTTTCATCTCGTTTGAATTGCGCCATGAATCACACGTGATGTTTGTCAATTTAAAAGATACTTTTTTGAGTCAATAAAGTCTCAGTTTGTCGTAGCATCATTTAGTTAAGTGTGAAACAGTCAGTGAACTACAGCTCTCGTCTCACACAATATACGTCACCAACACTAGCTAAATAACTTATCTGTTCCAAGTTCAAATGAAATCTTATCTGACCTGGTGTGTTTTATCCAGAGACTCCTGGTCCTTTATTATCAGCCGGGAAGAGAAAAAAGGAGCGAGACCCGTTGCTCATGTGAGTACATATACCAGTATAAAACACACCATAATCCCACTAGTTTCATTGAGTGACGTCACCTACGCGACATTTGTAGTCTTTCTTATACATATTTTCACAACAAACTGAGACTTTCTTGACTTGCAAAGTTATCTTTTAAATAAACAAACAACATATGTGTGATTTATTTATTTATTTTATTTTTTTTATTGATAAATTGACATATGGCATCATACAGAACAGTCCACAAATACAAGGGAGCAGACAAGCCTGGAAATTGGCGTACAGTGCATAAGAGTGTGGATGAAGAGAGAAAACAAACAAACAAAACAAAAAAAACAACAATAAATAAGTAAAATAAAATAAAATAAGGAAATGTGTGAATACTGCTAACTAGGGGTTCTCTGTGAGGTTAAGGTCCTCAACTAACATTGAAAGCTTCATAGCATTCTTTTTCTTCATATGTTTCAGAGATGAAAAGTAAAGACACAGCTCCTTATGCAAAACATAGAAATTTGGTCTTGATTTCAGGAATCTATTTTATGTATAAAAAACTTTCCAAGAATGATGTCACGGGATCTTTCACAATTGTTCCAAATATAACATTTTCCTTTGTTAGATTAGAAATATTTACAAATTTAGTGGACAACCAATAATGTAAATTATCCCAGAAAGCATTTGCATAAATACATTCATAAAATAAATGTTCTGTAGTTTCAATGTGTTCATCACAGAACGAGCAATTATTGTGATCAAAAGCAATTAAAACGGGATAAAATAAATATTTGACTATCATACATATTCATTTTTTTCCATAATAAGATCCCATGCATGGTGGTTTACCGGATGTGACGTCTTGTGTTCCTGCCCATGGAGACGTGACGTCAGGAAGCGGTTGTCAAGGGATGTTTTAGTTGACGGAAGTGTTTATCATCTGGCTGCGCTTTGACACTAAAACATGCTATTAACCGGCTACAGTTGTTCTCATTAAAGCGCGTTATGGTGAGAAAAAACTGTTTACAGTGTTTTGATAGTAACAGCGGTTTCACAAAGTGTCTTCTCCTGCTATAAGTCTGACTTTATTTGATGATAAACTGACTTTAGCAGTGTGAGGCTAGCTGTAGCTAGCTAGATAACAGCATGGCACTAGTTCCTCCCTCCTCCGGATCGATCCTAGTAGCTGACTGGCATCGATGTAAAGACAGCAAAGAGTATTTCAGCAAAATCCTACACAAGAAGAGACGCAAACACTTCGGTATGATAAATAAACTAACATTTTGGTTGAATCACAGAGGGTTTTACAAAAGCAGCACTTCATTCATATGTAAGCAGGCTTTCATTATACAACTAAGTATTTCAGGCTACATGTTTGAGACGTCACATGCTGACACTTCACAGACTTATTAACCAGAGACTTTTGTTTTCATGTCATCATTTGAGTCAGTGCTTCAGTGGGAAGCAGTCACACAAAGTGGCTGCGAGATAAATGCATTTCTTATAATAAATCTCCACTACTATGGCAGTTTTTATTGGACTTTATTAGTTGTAACCCACAGAAGACATTCCACAAATGTGTACCATGATCTGCAAACATTTCACTATCCACAAACATGTAATTAGTTTATTTAGTTTTATTAGTTACAACTAATAAAGTCCAATAAAATCTTCCGGAAGTTATGTGTATTTGCAAATCGCCCTGTATTTTTGTGAATGTGACTTTACACAACCCAAATACAAAAATACATGTTTGTGGATAGTGAAATATTTGCAGATCATGCACATTGGCGGAATGTCTTCGGTGGGTTACAACTCAAAGTCCAACAAAAACGTCCATACACTACCACTACCATAAAAGGTGTCCATAAAGGTAACCTCCCTGGTTATGTAAACATTAAATTGTCTTATGAGGCTATACAAATAATGTGTCATAACTAATGTTTGAGGTTGTGTAAAGAGGAATTTCGTAAAGAAAATTACATGTAACAAGCCTGTCTCAAAGTGTTTTAATGTTCTGTTTTACTGGACAATCAACATGAAATCACTAAAAAACAAGATGGCATAACAAAACAGTCTCAGATTGTGGTTTGTGTATGTTAATTGCTGTTTTAAAGAATTTGTGATGATGTCTAATGACTCAGTTTCTCAACTCTGGACATTGATTTCCAGATTTCTAAGAGTGACATAAAATAATTTAAAATTGAAATAATTCAGGATTTCTATATAATTGTTTGGGAGTTACTTTCATGCTGTCATGTAGAATATAAAGAATTTTAAGACCTTTAAGTGACACTGTGATCTTTGACCAGCACACCATTTTGACACTGAAATACAGCATTAGCCGCCAGGGATACGACAACATAACTCTATAGGTCCATGTAGAAAAGCTGTTGCTGTAAAAGAGTATGATTGTGGAAAGTATGAATACCAAGCAGTACACAAAAGTAAATATTTAGATGTCCTTTTTAAAACTTGTTTGCAGGCCTGTTGGAGTCTCCGGTGATGCCCCCACACGTAGCTGTGGACACAGTTCACTATAAGATCTTCATCTCTGGCAAGAGTGGAGTCGGGAAAACTGCTCTCGCTGCACGTCTTGCAGGACTGAATATTCCTAACTTGCACTATGAAACCACAGGTAGGTCCATAATCGATGAGAGTTAGTTGCTTTGAGAGTCATGAACACAATTAAAAACTCTTCAGTTTAAATGTTAATCAGATCTCACACATATTTGTCTCAATGTTGTTAAAGGTATTGAGACGACGGTGGTGTATTGGCCAGTGAAGCTGAGAGAAAATGGCAGAGTGCTTTTCTTCCGTCTGCAGCTGTGGGACTGTGGAGAGAACGCCTTGCGCAGATTTGACCATTTGCTCCCAGTATGGATAAAATATAAAGATCTAGATCAAAAATAACAAAGTACCCTAACACCATCTACCAGACGATTGGTCAAATCACTGTTCCCTATGTCTTCCAGGCCTGTAAGGAGCAGGTGGACGCCGTCCTTTTCCTGTTCTCCTTCACTGACAGGACATCCTTTGATGATCTGTCAAATCAAATTGCAAAATGGACTGGGACATCTGAGGGTCGTGTCGTGAAGTTGGTGGTTGGCACCAAGTATCCTCTTGTGTTCTTTTTTATAAAACGTGAATGTCGATTTTATGAAACGGTTTCAGTTGAGGACTTACTCTGGTATAACTACTATCAATACAGAGATGGACATTCCTCCTTAATGTTTTTCTTCAGATTTGACCTTTTCATGCACTGTGATGTCGCAGAGAGAGACGTGAGGGACTTCCAAGAGTCGTGGAGCTTGCCGGTGCTGCGCGTGGGCGGGGAGGTCAGTGACGGGCTGGGTGACGTAGCCCCCCTCCTCAACTGCCTGGCGGAGAACCTGTGGCATCAGGACTGTGTTACGGCTGCATCAGCCAGCCACCATTCACTGCAGGAGTCAGTGACTCTACTTTAAAAAGGGGACATATCATGAAAAACTCACTTTTTCACAGCTTGTGCACATAGGACATTTATTACATGTTTTTTTATGGGCTGCCTAGGTCAGAAAACATGTGATTCAACAAGCCATTCACATTTGGCTTCCCTTCCTATGTCAGGCTCATTAGAATATATCACCCACAGTTTGAGAACTACCTTTGCAAAGGTGCAGCATATTTTTCCTCACAAGCCAATCAGAGCAGACTGGGCTTTTCAATGAGGTATATTCAGACAGACAGTATGAGAAAAAATGTTTTTTGAACATAAAAGCATGTAAAAATGTTCTAGTATTAAACCAAAATGCAAGTTTGAACCTGGAAATAAGCATAATATGTCCCCTTTAAGATTGAACATGATTTTTAAGGAGGCCATTGAGGTGAACTGGAGGTTCAGGTAAGGCCATTTCTGGGTGTCTGCATTTGAGGGATTACACTTAACAGCTGAGCTGAGAGTGTATCAGATTCCTCAGGATGAGATGGAAGCTGCTGTTGAGATTAAATAGATTATTTCCTCTAAGGCTATAATCACTGCTGTCAAGATTGATTTTTAATTCTGAAATGTCTTAAATTCTCCCATCTTATGTCAGCAGGGTGTTTCATTATAATATGAGACCAGATATAGTCTGGGACTGTGGTTATATTAACATGATACAGATAAAATGCTGTCATTACCTATTTTTTCCTGGCCTTTTTCCAGTGTTTCATGAATTCCTGTTAATAGAATCTATAAAGCACCAATACAGGGTCAAAACATTGTTTGCTTAGTGGTTTTGTATTCAGTATTTTGTCAGTATTTCACAGTGAGAAGATCAGGGACTGTTGTCAAGTACTCGTTACCATCTTTATTCAGTTTGAGGCATTTTTGTGACTGATCTGACAAGGTCAGAAAATCTTTTTTTATTAGAAAAATAAAGGGCACATTGTTTTAAAAAAGAGGCAGTCATTTTGATACAAGTGAAAACAATCTATTCCCAATAATTAAAAAAAGTATCCCTTCACATTGTGTGTGTCTGCTAATTGTGACAAATTCAGTGCATGTTTGAATCCTACATGTTGTGTTGTATGGTGCTCTAGAGTGCCTTTGTCAGGATTACTAAGTACAGTCAAGATAAATCTAAAGAGTGAACAAGTTATCAAAGTCTTTCAATTATCAAAAGATATATATTAGTAATGTTCAAGTTAAAACGACCCAAGTTTGATGAATAAAATTAAAATGGCAGAATCAGGTTTCCATCACTGTTTAGACGACAGCGCTTTCATCCATGCCTCTTTATCTGACCTGCAATTAAAAAAACAAAACAAAACAGATGGATTACTGGCTGCTAAAGGAGATTTATTAGTTATTAAAACCGTATAGAAGATGTCCACTCGTACCTTGTGGGTGCAACAAGTATCATGGCGGTCGGCTGTCCGGAGTGACTTTGAGAGAGATGCAACAGGAAGGAGTCTACGGGTAGACCCAGGACCGCAGTGTTCAGACGCTCAACGTGCACATGTCCCGGGAATTCAGCATGATCCACGACGATGAACCTCTGAGCCCTGACGTGATGTGGAGAGAGAACACAGTCTGGTTTAAAGTGTTTTACCAAAATTAGGATGTGTGGTGTTAAAAAAAAAAAAAAAAGAAAAGTCATGGTTAGTAATAGCCCCGTTTACTTTTTGGAGGAGATGATCAAAAGGTCACTGAAGAGGTGGAGGTAGACGTTGATGGATGACACTCTTGAGTTGTGAGAGGTCTCCACAGTCAGTTGTCTCATGGGACCCTGGTGCACCAGAAAACGCCCGCTTACGACCAGAGGGACGGACTGGATGGAGGAAGTGGAAGAATTTACAACAGACTTGATTCTGTTATGTAACCTGCAGATGGCAATCAATTCTGTTAGAAATCTTAGTGAGAAAAAAAAGAAACTTGTCACCTTAACTTTGCCAAAATCCAGCAGCATCTCCAGACAGACCAGCTCCTCAATTTGTTTCATTTTTCGGACCCCTTTGTCACACTCACTCACTATCTGGTCAGAGCAGACAAGAGACACCGTTTTTGATTTTTTAAATGGAGATTCCTATTCATTTGCCTTCCAATAACAAGCTCAGCTCATTCCGCTATTCAGCTCCGTCTCAGCATGAATGTACAGATCTGAACACTTGAATGTAAAACTATTACCTCATGGATGGCTTCTATTGCTTTTTCGAGGTTTGAAATTGAGTCAGAGCCTGGTTCAGTCAGTTTCAGGATGCTCTGAAATGAAAGAAAACCCAACAGAAGCCTTAGTTGACTTCTGAAAGAAGTTAAAAAATATATATTTGGATGCATATTAATTCAAATATCAGCCGTCTACCTCAAGGATGAGTTTAATACGAGTAATTCTCTGGAAGGGAAGGATGAGGAATGACTTCAGGTTCTGTCTTTGGCACACTGGGTCCCTCTCCAGCTTCTTGATTAAATACAGAAAGTCTCCGTTCTGCTGCCTTGAAAAAGGAAGAGATGTCATGTGATTGAGTATGTCTTGTGAAAAGTACCAGCAGTGATATCAAGTACAGAACAGAGACTTACAGCAGCTGGTTGACAAGAGCCTCTTGGTACATCATGTTAGTCACATACGGCACATAGAGGCTGCGAAGCTCGGAGCAGTGCTGCAGCACAATGTCTGCAACCTGAGACATTAACACACACTCTCCCAGTCGAATCTCCAGATCCATAAGAAACCTAGAAGAGACAGGACATCATGCTCAGACACCAATGAATTAGAAGAAGAGGTACTGGTATGTGGAGCTCTCACTTTTCACTGGCTGCCATCACGCAGCGAATGTTGGAAAACAAAACGTGATGCTCCATTTGTTTCAGGGTCCGTTTTAGGGGCTTCGACGCATAGAAGTGATTGACAGCAACTCTAAGGCTCCTCAGGCAAGACGCCTCAGAGCCGATCAACTCGAACATCGTCTTCACAGGAAGAAAATGAGGGAACAAGAATTAAGACAGACTTCAACTGTCACACCAAACCTTAAAAAGCATTGTAAACAGTTAAGAGACAAGGCTGATGATTCTATTTCTTGTTGTCAGCAAATCCCATGAAAAACCCAAACTTGAATTGATCCTACCAACAAGTATTGCCTGTGCATTCAAAGCTCATTCCTCTTTGCCATAAACCTCCATTGTTTTTCAAAAACTATTAAAAATGCATAACGTGTATTATTCCGTCGCTGAAAATAGTCCCCAGCTAATCCACTATTAACTCCTGTTTGACAAAGGTTTCCCAAAAACTACAGTGGCCATCTGTTTATGAAGCTACTGAGCCATTAAAAAAGGAAGCTGAATGCATGCAGAGGCCGAGAGCACCAGATACAGCAGGGAAGGCAGAAAGTATTAAAAGGTATAGTGTGTAGGATTTGACTGCATCTGGTGGTGTGGTTGCAGAATGCAACCAACTGAGTACCCCTCCGCTCACTTCTCTCTTTCCAAGACTGCGGTACCGTGAGCCGCCAAGAGCAAAACCATGGGGTAAGACTGTTTGCCTCTCTCAGAGGTCAACCTTACCATAATAACACGGCTTTAGGAGCAACGGAAATCAGACGGCGGCTGATGGTACCACAGTTTTGCACTCTGCGGCTCACGTTGCTACAGTTTCACAAGTGTGACGGAGAACTACGGTGGCCTTTAGGTAACGTAAAAACGCTAAAGGCTCTCTTTGGAGATTTTGGCCAATCACAGGTCATTTCAGAGAAAGAGCGTTCCTATTGGCTGTTCATTCAGCAGAGGTAGCTGTCCATCACTTGCAAAATCTGATCCAAAATGCTGTATGCTGATCATGAGCATGGTTATCCAACAGTAGCCTAACATACACGTCAACATGCTGAAAAGATGGGTACAGCAGGTTTAGTCATAAAGCTGAGCATGGAACACTAGGTCTGAGAGCAGAAACCCTTCTGAGTTAGGTTAAGTGTTCGGTGTTGCCTACTTACACTTATAATTACATTAGAGGCAAATTGTTTGTTTTTTTCCCCGAGCATTTCAGTGCCACAAGGCCAATCATTTTTTTTACACTTCTGTCTTGTTCATTTTTACGTCATCTGATTTTAATGTCACAAGATTCCAATTAGATAAGGCTGCTCTAGAATGCATCATATTGGTTGTAATGAAGTGTAAAACATGAAATAATGAGCTTTCCACACCTCCTGAAGGCGAATCTCTCTGGTTGTCAAGCTGCCGAGCAGGCCGGACGCCTTCACCTCTTCTAGATCTCGCCAAAGGGTGCATGGAGTCACCCTGACTGGGTGAGGTAGAGGCGAGGATGGAGTCGCTGAAGCTGAAGGGTTTAATTGAGGGGATGTAGCTTCAGAGCCGCACTGAGCGAGAAGACGGGACTGCAGACCTGGCAGATGCTGGGGTGTTATCAGTTCAGACACAAAACTCTTGCTCAGTCTGTACAGATCATCTCTCACCGCCTGCAGGCAGTAGTCCTGATAGAGTGGGACTGCAGGAACAAATGCAGACTTTAGGTACTTTACATTAAAGGTTATACTATTCAATGACTGACAACAAGGAGAAAGGTAAACTTACAAAAATTAATGTACTTTGACTGGAATGTTACAGTCAGCGCTTCCTCCTCAGCTGGATCTGCTGCCCTGCGTTTATTAAGCAGGCCACATTTAGTTGAAAGTATAACAGATTATAAAGCAGCATCTCTTACCTTTCTGTACTTTCATCCTCATCATCTGATGGAGACGAAGCTGGATTGTCCTCCTCAAGTCTCGGTACGGAGAACAGCTTGGGCACATGTGCACCGTGCATTTTTTTCAAATCCAACGTGCGCATTAAGGCCACCGACATGAGAGCTGAAGACATGTCTGTGGGAGGACTAAAAAAAAGGACAAAGATATTTCATTATCACAATCATACAAACAAAGTTTAGTAAAGTTTTCTAGATGCACCATGTGCTCCTCCTTACCTGCAACCCTCATTCAGGGAGTCACTGCCCTCACCAAGGCCTCCAGTGTCCTCCTCTGTGCTGTTTGTTTCCAGAGAAAACCCTGGAGAAAGTGGCTCTCTTGTCTTCATGGTTTGTATTTGTGAAATCAAATGATTCACTGGATGAGTATCTCCAAAGTAGGAGTGTTGATTAGAGAAACAGTGGCTGTTTTCATCTGTGCAGTCAAATTGAGCCATAACGCCTCAGTCGGGAACTGATCTTTCACACAAGGCCGCACACCAGGACTCTTTACATTCAAACTATGACTAAAGTGCAATAGTGGATGTGTTTATCTACTGAAGCATTCTTCATTTGCACCCAAGCCACACCGTCGTCAGATGCAGTCTGAGCTTTACTGAGCAGCAATCACTAAAATAGGAAGCAGGTGTGGCTCTTTTTTTCTAGCTGTGTCCCAGTTCAAAATTGAATGAATGGTGGCTTGCTGGTCTTTTATGGATGTAAATGTAATATTTTGGGGTTTTATTGGTTGAACAAAACAAGCAATTTGTCAATGTCGCCTTGGGCTCTGAGAAATTCAGATTTTTCCCTGTTTTCAGACATTTGATAGACCAAATGATTCATCAAAAAAGAAAATGATTGGCAGATGAATGGATATCAGTCACAGCCCTAATTCTTAGCAGGTTTTGAGTAAGTAAGGTGTCCACATTACAAAAGTGGCAAAATATATTCAAAAAGGTCAGCATGCATACCTGAGAAACACCATTTTCCCACAATGCATTACACAAAGGAGCTTCTCACATTTAGGGAAAGAATAAAATGAAAACAAACTTTGGATGGTACGTACATTTAAACATTACAATCACAGTAGACGATATTCAGGGCCCTTCAACGTACATCTGATCTGGGATTAGGCTCCATATTTAGTTTTAGAATTGACTGGTGTACAAAGGAGTGCTTCTTCAGTCTAACCTTATTAAATCGTGGAACTCTGTATCTCCGATTTGATGGTAACAATTCATATTCACTGTTCAAAACATGGTTGGGGTTCAGAGATGATGGTGTTAGCCAGCATTAACATGTTATTGTGATAGGCTGATTCATAGAATTTCTCAAGGCCTACAATCTTTGAGCAGATTTTCATTTGGTGGAGCAGTTTTGACTTTAAAGTAGTGGACAAACTCTTGTACCACGTAGTATAACAGCGACACTCATAATCACAGAAGTAAAAAATAAAAGAAGAATTTGTTTTCTCGCCCCAAAAGACCTGAGGTGGCAGAGAAAGTAAAATCTTTGTTTTGTCTTTTTACAGACAAATTCAATGTGGTCTTTCCAAGATAACAGATGATCAATCATTACGCCCAAATATTTATATGAAAATACCTGCTGGATTTTTTCATTATGAATAACAATAGGAACTTTATGAGAGTCAGATGGTGAACCATATACAACTTCTTCCGTTTTCTTTGTGTTAATCTTAAGAGTCACTCCACTCGACCACTTTGTTCACACCACGCTGGTGCATTGGTGCACATATTGTAGCATTTCCTGTTTGTTTCCTGTTGTATGGAAAAGTTGATTTAGTTGAGCACATTGATTTTTTTTTGTTCCCACTGTGTATATACACTCACCGGCCACTTTATTAGGTACACCTTGCTAGTACCGGGTGGTCTTCTGCTGCTGTAGCCCATCTGCTTCAAGGTTGGACGTGTTGTGCGTTCAGAGATGGTATTCTGCATACCTTGGTTGTAACGAGTGGTTATTTGAGTTACTGTTGCCTTTCTATCATCTCCAACCACTCTGCCCATTCTCCTCTGACCTCTGACATCAACAAGGCATTTTCGTCCACACAACTGCCGCTCACTGGA
>CAKAOH010036122.1:0-13355 GCA_916701665.1 Sebastiscus tertius | reverse complement strand
ATATATATATATATATATATATATATATATATATATATACATATAAAACGTTAAATAACATTGATATATTGAGACATCAAGCCATATCACCCAGCCCTACCAAAATGCACAATACTAGTACCCTGACACTGAAGCAGCTAAAAGGAATTCAGTTATCAATAACGTTATTATTTACACCAAACTTCATGTAAAAAAAGTCCTATACCTTTTACAAATCTGTATTTTATGCAAGTGACCGTATCTAGGTCCCTTTAACCTTCGTGTGCTACTGTATTTTACTTCTTAATGTAACGTTATTTTATGTTAAGCAGTGTATAACAGTACAAAACAATCAAAAACAGTACTCACAACAGCCTATTGAAGAGTAGCACAGTAGCACCTCAGCGTGGTCCGATGAACTGGCGCGCTGCAGACTGACCTTTTTATTTTCACAGAAACTTCTTCAGTTCAGTTTCTGTTTATTCACAACACAGTTAAGATACAAGTACATCCTTCTCATAAGACATAATGGAGATATGTGAAATGAGAAACCCTGATCTACCTGGAGCTTGAAAATAGGGGCCAAGCCACTAAGCAGATAGTAAACATATATTTTAGATACTAACATGGTGTCTAGATTTGAAAAAGTGCATGTTTTATACATTTACATTTACAACATACAAAACACATAAGACTATCAAAAGACCCTAAAAACTAACTAACCTAACCCTAACTACTAAATGCTCCCAAAACATTTATTCCATCAGTCTAAACATTGATTTAATGGGTACGATGTAATAAATAGAGACATATGGCAAGTGGAAATCACAGTATAATTAAAATTTCAGAGTGTAATAACTAGTAAAGAAGTCCCCAGCTGTTTAAGATATTCAAGCTTTACCATATCTTTGTAACAACTGTTGCCTTAAGCTCTTTTTAAAATAAATTGTACACAAAATAACACAGGTATTTCCGTCCATCGTGTCTTAACTGAACTTTTGTCAGACGCCCTGTTTCTATTTATTCCTGTCGCTCGCTTTGAAAGCGCTGCAATAGACGAGGACCAGCTGATTCGTGAAGTTGAAATGAGGAGGTATCATATAGATATAACTCCTCATTTTACGACAAAACCCTAAATAAGAATAGGCAGCTTGGCTGGAGGGAGATCAAGATAACATCAAGGTAACAAAGTGAGCATCAATAAAAAAAACATCTTGTAGTGAGGGATTATGCGTATTCTAATAAGTGTCAGCTTCTTCTCTGAGGCTATTACCTTGTTGTCGTCAACACTGTGAAGACGTGATGAAGTCCAAACAGAGTAAGTGCTGAGCCACGCTGAGGCCTAACAGATGTGACAGGCCACTGACTGACTGACTGAGGCACCTATTCGATTAACAAGGACACCTCCACTTAGAGATTGAAACAAATGCCGGCGGGTGAAGCCTTGAGAGACCAGTCAGCAGCCTCGGAGGAGTTTCATTCTTCTTTCACAGTTTGCTTAAATTTGACATTCTGAACATTTACAGCGAGTGTAACGGCTGGGTAAAAATACATTTTTTAGATCACCTGCATTACATGAAACTGGTATCAATGAGTGCAACATTGGCTGTGCCTTGTCCCTGATTTTTAATGTTACGCTAATGAGGGGCCTGGAGATGTATTTTACATAACGATGTGTGATCATAAACTACTCAGAAGACAGAAATAATTATTTTTCTGTCTATAATTACAGCATATTTATGTATGAGGTGTATAAACTACAGCATCCGCTTTTTGTTATGCAAGATGTTAAGGTTAAAAATCATTATGAGATGAAGGGCTTGTCATGAAAATCCATCACGAAGTTTAAAATCAAAGTGAGTCAGACCTCTTCTCCTTTCATTGCACATAGCAGCGATGTCATGGACATTCATTAAAAGAGACCTCCAACACAGTATAAATACTGGAGTGTAACTGAGTGGGTAGCACGGGATTGTCTACAGCTGGGGTGGCCAAAGTAAAAGCCTTGCTTTTAAATGGTCTGCAGGGAATTGTTTAAATAAAGTACAATATGGCGTGAGCACATTTTCTAATAAATTATACTGTATGCACATCCTAGTTTAAACCATAGATATAAAACTAAGGTTTAAACACTCGATGTCGACTGCATTTTGTGAAATGATCTCTGTCTTAACCTCTTGGCACAGAAACCAATATTTTACTCTTTCAGCCTGTTGTGTTTGTTCCAGCTTAATATTACAGATCTTACATTTGCATCGTAATCTTTTAAGTTGGCCCTGAGGCCATGAACACAAACCAATACAGGTATTCGGCAATTTCTGCCTGTTTTTTTAACTTTATATATTTAAAGATATACACATAGGCCATGCACTGTATTAGAGTTTAAAAGTATTGAATTCATTTAAATTACATTTAAGAGCAGCAGATACAGAAATACTTTTTGTAAACAACTGTAATGTCAAATGTTAAACTGTAGTGTTGCGAGTTATTTTGATAGAAAATGAATTTTCTATGGGGTTTTCTGGCCTAGAAACAGTGATTTTCTTGCAGTGTAACTGTATGAACTATGAATAAACTATGCATTTACTATTGTTTGGCCTATGACTCCTTATATTTTTCTTTGCATGGACCACAATCAAAAAAGTTTGGCCACCTGTGGTCTACAATGCTACAATGAAGGTACAAAAAAATCTAGTTCACTAGTTTTATTTAGTCCTAAAATCTTAACCAAAAGAAAAATGTTCAATATTTTCAGGAAAAACATGACATTATCTTGCAACAGTCGTTATTACCCTTATCTTCTTTCAAGATATTGACTAGAAAATGTCTAAAACGAGGAAATCGGCATTGAGAAGAGGAATTGTCCCACTCCATAGGGATAACTTTTGTCTTATTTTAAGTATTGAATGCTGAACTTGCAGGTTTATCTCCCCCGAAGTCAGCAAATTAACCAGAAACCAAAAATAAAGACTGCACTTTGACTTTGACACACACAGAGGGAGAGCGACTTCATTCTCTGCTCAGGTAGACATCACTCCTCTATATCGTTACATAGCGAATAGTTGTTTGATGCTATATCAATGCTCTGGATATCGAATTTAGCACCTTTAAAAGGAATAAAATTCTGCTGTCAAAATGTTATTCATCCCTTTAACTCTTTGGAAGGCTTTGTGATCTTTCTGTTGAAATTTGTTTTTTGCCAAACGGTTGGTGGAAATTTAACCTGCAATCTTCTGCCAGCTCTCAGTGAAATGTAAAAGGATTCTCTTTTACCTTCTAAAAAGAAGCTTATACTCACTGCACTGCACTGTAGCTGCAGTATCGGGCATATTATTGCTACAATAACTGGTTGGCACAGGAGTCGTACAGCTCAAACCATGAGTGGGAGTTCAGAACTCGACAGCACTGTAACTCTGTGACATTGCTGCAGTGACCTGGATCACATTATGAGCCCGGCTGACACTCGAAGCCGCCGCTGTGATACGCAAAGTGAGTCTAGGGGTTTAGTTTAATTTACTTTAGTTGATGAAACACAGTGAAACAAGACAGAAGATAAAACGAGAACAAAAGAAAGTACAAGAAAAAAAGAGAATTTGAGCAGATGAGATAAAAACCCAAACGTGCTTAATAAAAATTCACTCCTAATCATTTTAAATTCCTGCAGGGCTCCGCTCGGGGTTTATTGAGCACTTATCGAGTGACGAGACCTTTCTGGCAATTACTGCATTGTCCAATCTGAGAGTAAAACAATCCCAAATTTCTGCATATCACATCTGACCTCGCCGTGCGCTGCTCAAAAAAATATTTGAATTTCTTTGACAGCAGGAGATCAGAGTGGGAGAGAGGAGGGATGGAAAAAAAAAAAATGTGAAAGGAGAGAAAAACGCAGAGGATGAAAGCATCGCAACAAAACAAGTGAATCAGCAGGGTGCCAAGGTCACCCCGAATGTGAGAGCGGATGACTTATGGAGAGACAGCAGCGCTGCGGCGGATTGTGTGAAAGAGTGAAAGAACTGAAAGTGAAACAGAGAAGAATAAAATGCAAGATTTGATGGAAAACATCAATTTCTGGAACAGAAAATAAACATGTCCGGCTAATTCTTTCTCTTAGTTTCATTAAACTCCCCCAAAAAAAACATCCCCTGTCCTCTCTGCACTCAGAACTTTCTCCCGCTGTCCCGTGTTTTTTATTTTTCTTTTACAAAAAAAAAAAATCCAATCATTTCTATATGTGTCAAACCTCAAGCCTGATCTCTCAAACAAAGGCGGGCGAATTTGATTTGAGTGAATTCAGGAGCTTTGTGCCGATGAATAAAACATTGATTCTCCTTGATGTTACCCGGACTTATCAAGTCACAGATTCCCCCTTTGAGCTCAGTGGTGACACAGTGCAGGAACCCCTGCGCAGGATGAAACAGAAAAAAGATGAAGTTTCTACTGTATATCTTCAGCTTTAGCTGCGAGGAAAGATAAGTGCAAAGACGCGGAGATATATATACAGGTATGTGCAACACACGGACATGTTAGAGATTGACTTTTGATCAGTTTTTTGATGAATAATGCACTCAAAGAAAGAGAGAAAGAAAGAGTCGATCTTCGATTTCATCTCATCCGTCATGTACGACGATATGTGAGGATTAAAAAGACTGCGTGGGAGTTACACAATATATACGTTCTTCCTTAATCCACAGTTTCACTCTGCGGGCTCGCTGTGATTAGTGCCTATGTGTGTGACATTCATACATATTTAAGTGCGCTGGAAGCGGCTGTGGGTCAAATTAGTAATTGAAATGGGATTTACTTTTTCTTAAAGTAATCAATCACAAGTGGAATGAACGGCTTTGGGAAAAAAAGGACACCCACGTGGAATTATTCAAACAGATTTTTCCATTCTCTGTCCTTATTTGTCCGTGCTGTGGTAGGCTACTGTACATGTAGGCGGCTAAATTGCTGCTGAGCTGCAGAGAAGCAACAGCATAGTGGTGGAATAATATTCCCACTGGATCTGTTTCTATTTCACCCACCATCCTTCCAAAATCCTCCAAAACTGACTCTGATTTTTAAACTTCTAAGGCTTCATCGGATATTATAGAGATAGATAGGATATAAGGGAAGATAATAGATGAAACACAATGTGTTAGATGAAGAAAAGTAGGCTATACAAAATCAGCAAACACTAATTAACACTATTTGAGTTCATTTCAACACTTTAAAGGTGTTTATGGGGGCCCAAACCACTACCCTTTTTGAAGTGTTACTGTTTTAACACTGCAAAAGAGTAATTATTGAATATCTGTGTGATTAAAATGTAACACACCGCAACACTAACTAAAACATGGGTCGCTCGCTCTTTCTGTCCAGTCGGTCGATCTATCGGTCCAGTCGCTCGGTCCAGTCGGTCGCTTTCTTGATCCAGTCGCTCGGTCCAGTCGGTCGCTTTCTCGATCCAGTCTGTTGCTCTCTCGGTCCAGTCGGTCGCTCTCTCCGTCCAGTCGGTCGATCTATCGGTCCAGTCGGTCGATCTATCGGTCCAGCTGGTCGATCTATCGGTCCAGTTGCTTGGTCCAGTCGGTTGCTCTCTCGGTCCAGTCGGTCGCTCTCTCGGTCCAGCCGGTCGATCTATCGGTCCAGTCGGTCACTCGCTTGATCCATTTGGTCGCTCTATCGGTCTAGTCGCTCGGGTTAGTCGGTCTCTCTCTCTGTTCAGTCGGTCTCTCGCTCTGTCCAATCGGTCTCTCTCTCGGTCCAGTCGGTCTCTCGCTCTGTCCAGTCGGTCTCGGTCACTCGCTCTGTCCGATCACTCTCTCACTCGATCCAGTCAGCCGCAGGGGTTGCTGTTAAAAAAAGCGGCCTGTGGTGAAAAGTAGAAAAAGGATCAACATATGGAGAAACGCAGCCTGACGTCATGCTGCGGTGCCCAACCACGTAACCAGCGAGTCGGTGAGAAAGTACAGTTAACATGCCTGTTTCTTGCTGCCATGGGAGGAAGGCCGAAATCAACTTTGGTACAGGAAAGTTATAAAAAAAACTCATACACAAATAGGCCATTTAACTGACACTCCCACATCCCGCACAACCTTGCGGGGAATCGCTGCACTGCCGGATCTGGTGTGAATGCAGCCTTAGTCATTGGTAACTATCCATGTTAACACTGTAAGGTACAAACTAAATATATACTAATATCTAAAAAAACAACATCTATAAATTAAACTATATCAAATGAGAGATGAAAAGATTATTTCTGCCTCACTTTTCAAACCATAGCAAAAGGCTAACTCTCATGACATGCAGCCATTCAAATATATCAATGTAAGTCTCGTGCATGCTCGTAGGTTTAGTGACATGACTGAAAATCCTGTAAATAATCAGTTGAAGTTATTACTCTGTAGGACTTCAACATTTTTCCTCCAAGCTCTGCATGCATCACAGTAAATGTAAAGCTGATTAGCTTTCTGTTATCTTAATTGAATCAGGAAACATCTCATCTCATAGTTTTGAAGAACCAGAATAATAAGCATTGCTATTTATTTATGGTCAAGAGGGAGTTAAGACAGCTTTGATTTCCATGCCAACTCATTCATGAGATATACTGATAAATAAAAATGAATATCTAGCTTTATTTGACAGTAAATTAGCAAAAAAACTTAACTACCCTTAAACATTAGTGGCTTTAAATCAGACCAAGCAACATTAAGATGAATATCTGCATCAGAATACAGTATGCCTCTCAGAAAATGATGCTAAAACTCTCCTCTCTCTTCCTCAGTAGATGGCAGACTTGCCCTGTGCAGGCTTTCAGGCTCAGATAACACACTGAACCTGCTGCTGGCATGTCTGACCATATCCACACCACCCATGTGTGTGTGTGTATACGGGAGAGAGAATATGCATGAGAGAGTGAAAGAGAGGAGGGATGGATGGAGAAAAAGGTGATCATTTTTTGTTTTGTATGTATTTTTGAGTACGAGAAAACAGTGTTGGATTCATGAAGCATGCATGCAGATTGGAAATTGTCCCAAATTTCTCCCATGGGAGATTGTTCAAATGCCACTTCATCCACATGATCAGGTGTCGAAAAGTTAAAATGGGAATTTCTGTTGTTCACCTTTATTTTTCCTACATTTGGACATAAACTGTGAATCATCCTTTTGGTGCAACTATCTTTCCTGAATATTTTGCTTTCTGATAAGAGAATAAATGAGCATCTACAAACTATAAACTGTCTGATAATCAAGCATTTATGCCATTTGCTAACTGCAGTCTAAAGTCAGAGTGACTTTGCTACTCAGTCTTCCTAATTGAGACAACACCATCAAATCAAGTGAACACAGACATCTGGCACAAATCAAATCATCCCAGTGATTAGCTGACCGTACGTGCCAGAGCTGCTAGGGAGTAAACAAACAAGCTCTAACTGAACATCTAAGACAGATTTCCATTTAAATAGTAATACTTTCTGAAGTGTATGAAATGCAACAAAAGCATACTGTTCTATCACATTTACATGTAGTGTGTCGTCAAGCACAGTTAAAGGGGAACTTTAGCAGGTTAGTACTATTCTTCCATAAAGTTGCTGAATTCACAAGAGACAGTTCCCAGTAGGGCTCAACACTGGATCTTACAATTAGCCAATTTCCAACATGCCCATTTCTTTTAAAGGCCATGAAAACCAGTCATTAAAGCTTCAGTAGGCAACAAGTCTTTGGCATCATTGGGAAAAAATCCCATAATAACATTTCAGCATATTGTAATTCAAATGCTCTGAGAGAAAATGGCTCCGTTTTCAAGCTTTAGAAAATCTATCTCCCGTGACGGAAGACTTTGACCAATCACAGGTCATTTCAGAGAAAGAGAGTTCCTATTGGCTGTGCTCCCGCTGATGGGCGGTGCTTGGTATTTCTTCAGCAGATCAACATTTTTTTACTCATATTTGCTCCCACTGCAGCTTTAAATCTTCATTGTTAAATGGATGTCACGATACCAGAAATTTAGTAGTCAATACCAATACCAGTGAAATTCCACGATTGTCGATACCCAATTCGATACCACACAATAAACACTTAGAGCTAGTGTTAGCGAGTTAAACAGGTCATAATTGTCTCTCTAACATCACTTTTATATTGCTGTCTGATCTCTTTGTGTCTTGCCAAAAACAATTTTACAAGATTACATTTGAACGCATCATGATAACGTTATAACTTACCTTCGCCTAATATACTATACTATCATTTTTACTGATTAGAGCTTGAACACATCATAATGGAACAACGCAACCTCAGTTAACGTTAAGTTCTCGGTTCTTGTGACATCCCTAGTCATGACTAGATAGAATCAATATTAAAAAAAAAAACATTTTAAAGTCTTATTTATTAAAAGTTTAACACCCAAAAACTCAATTAATCTGCTTTCGTTAAGGACTGTTAAGGGTGACGTGATCAGATTTGATTGAAAGCAACCAGAAAACCCATTAACTGTCATCAGATTCCTCATCAACTTTTTCTAACTGAGCTTCTTCCTCTTCAAACCAGTGAGAAAAAAAGAATACAAATACAGAAATCTCTCACATGAAATAACCAAAACTCTCAGCAGAAAATAGCGTGGTCATGTAGGATGCCATTATTCTTAGTTAAAAGTGAGTAAATAATTTGTCAGGGTCTTTAAACCCCACATCTGCACTTTTTAATGCAGGATTCCCGTTACAGCTGTTTTCACAGGCTGTGTAGTTCTCCTTGTGACGAGTAAACTGAACCTCACGTGTAAAATTGATGAGTACCTCTTTAAAAATAAAAAGGCTTGGCTGTGAGCTTGAATAATGATGAGTACACATAATAAATCTACTCTTATTCGAGCTTTTACAAAGTCTGTGTTTACTATTCAGGGTTACTGTTTGGCATTCTACATACTTTTTGTGTGTGTGTGTGTGTCTCTGTGTAAGAAGTACACACCTGTATTTTTCACGGTGCACACCTGAAAATTATCCCAGCGCTCACACAAATCAGAACTTCTCACTGTAGCTCTGTGAAGTGAAAAATGTCCTGCTGAAAACAGCCCGTTCCCGACCAATCATCTTGTTTAGCATTTCCTTTGACTGCGCTGTGATTGGGTACCGCTTGCACCAAAAAAGACTGCACCACACTTGAAGGCGGTGTGAAAAATGGGAAAAGTGTTCTACTTTTCATGAACTCATGAACTAGTAAGGCGGTCGAGGAATTCGTGTTAGCGTTGGGCCCTGTGCTGCGGAATATTTTTGAATAAATCCCATGCGAGTAGAAAGCTTTCTGTATGGCTCAGTAGGTAAAGCGTGACAGTAACACTAGCAGGGTTAGTGGTTTGATTCCCTCTGTGGCCATGCGTGATAAAACTACACGCACACATGGCGCCAAGAGGTGATAAAAGCAGCCACCAAGTGGTATGTGTAGTGAATGCTAATCTCCACTGAAACAGCTGTAATACATGTACATTTTACAGTTTGGTGTCAATGTCCTGACTCGCACGGCAACTGTAGATCAATGCAGGTGAAAATGCAGCATCAGCCCTTGTTCAAGGTAAAACATCAGCCCTATTAGTCCTGGCAGAAATACAGCTGCTCCACCGTCCATTCATGTACCCTTCAGTGGACACAGAGAATGAGTGGAGGACAAAAAAAAAAAAATCACAAAAGACGAAGGAGTGCGGTTTTGAGGGACAAAAAGTTAAAGTTCAAGAAGAGAATGAGGGGAGTGATGAGGTCGAGCGGCGGCGTTTCTGAAAAGTAAAAGTAATGTGTAAAGGAAGAAAAGAAAAAACTATGAGTATGAGTTTTGTGGTTTTAAGAGTGGAGACGGGCGAGAAGGTGTGAATGAATGATGAGAAATAAGATGGAAGAATGGTCTTTTGAAAAAAAAGACAGACATTAACGAAATCCATTGTAAATGTTAAATTACCCTTTTTTTTGAATTAAGAGCTTATTTCAAAATTTAAGTGTGAATTGTAGAAGGTGAATAGCAGGGAAGAAGATCAGACTTTCTTTATATTAACAGCAGGTTAATGGCAGGAAAAGGTAACAAGAAAAGCCAAAGAACAAAAAGGGTCAAGAGAGCAGAGCTGCCACCTCAAGTATCTCCACACACCCATCCCCAACAGTGATAACATGCTACAATACTAATATAAGTTAATGCAGATACAAACGCACAGCGCTGTTTATAAGATTTAGTACATGCGCTTTACTGCGTGCATACACGATGCATTCAGCTCTTATGTGTCTATTCACATTGCTTATGCGTGGACATCCATTTATAAGTTCAGCTATTATGTGTTTCCGCGTCTGTGTGTTTATTGTTTCGAGCTTGTTACCCTGTTGGCACTGTGTTACCGCCACTCGCCCTCCATTATTCCCATAAAGCCAGCCCTTAAATCATTCAGGAAGCCTATTCAATTTCAAAAGTGAGAACCATTGAGGTAATTTAGGGGCTCGTGTATCGACCCGCTGAGGATTTCCACATCCGGCGTCTTCCTGTGCTTCACATCGCTGATCTGATCAGCAGCAGTAGACACAAAAATACAAAAAGCAGTTGGAGCCAATGAATCGGAGTATTAAAGACAAAAACATCCTGAATGGAAGCAGATCGGTCTTCTAAATTGCAAACACATACAACGATAAGGGTGTAGGAAAGTATTGAAAATATTGAGCATTGCAATGTTGTGTTTTGTGCTACTGTATTGGTTCTCCAAAACACTATATTTAATTTGTAAAGTAGTGCAGATGTTACAAGGACTGTGATAAATGAAGATCCCACTGTTCTGATTTCATAAAAAGAGTCAACTTTTTTTTTAACTCAGATTTTATGCATATGGTTTGGTACAGTTTTCCTGAAATAAAAAAAATGCAATATATCGCCTTGCTTACAGTATTGTATAGTATATCGAAATATATTGCATCGTAACCCCTGTATCATGATACGTATTGTATCGCCAGCTTCTTGCCAATACACAGCCATATAAAACGTGTGTGCGACGTCAATCCCCGGACCGGCCTAACCTATTTAAGGCTTCCATCTTAAAAGATTTTGAAAATGTGAGAGACCCCACACATAACGACATGTTCTGTTAAATTCAACAGTTTTGTTCCTATAGTGTGTGGTGAGCAATGATTTGGCCCAAAACAGCCAAAACACTACACACTAACAGATTCTATTCATGAACAGCAAGAGTCCTGACTAAAGAAAACGTGAATCTCGCAAAATCTCTCGCTATCAAATGTGATTTTAGTGTAAACAAACATGGCAAACGACGCGCAGGAAGAATTAGCGATGTTTTTTCCACTAGTTTGTACTGAAAAACCACAAAGAAAAAAGAAAAATAATGGATGAAGTCATAGAGACATGTTAAACAAACACTTGTGTTGCTGCCACAAATAAACAAATTGGTCCTCCATTTTTGAGTCCGTCTTACAACTACTTTATGCTTTGCGTTTTGCATTAGCTCATTAGCCACGGCCGGCATGACGGCGGTTGTTGTCCTTCCGCTTCAGTCAGCTTGGTTCCCAATTGGAACCAATAAATATTGAACATGTTTAATATTAACGATTTGAAGTCGTTGCGGTCGGGATGAACTTCTTTGCTGACCATTGTCAGGAGGGGGGATTTGGGCCCAAATCGGCTTGATTCTTGTGTAGTGTGTACGCCGGGCATTAGATGACAAATGAGTGGATTTTGATGACTTTGACATTACAACCGATGGCAGAAAATGTCTACATATGTGATTTATGATTTGGTAATCAAAAGGGGAAAACAAATGTTAGATATAAACAGAAAATACTACTGAACTGGTAGAGCCATTTAAACGAGCGGTAAAACATCACCAACTCTACAGCCGAGTGGATAGTTTCATTTCTACCTCCCATACAGTACTGCATGGATGAATGTGATTACTCTGCACACACTATTTCACCCAGTTTTGCTTTTCTGCCTCTGTCTCTGCAGGAAATACTGACATCTGAGTGTATATGCATGGTCACTGGTTTGATAAAAGACGAGTAATGTAATGCCATCGCATCAGAAAGACGACATCTTCATAACTCGGACCACTGGAACGTCAAAGACTATTTGAAATCTGACAACTACAAGAAGATCCCACAACTGGAACGTTTCTTCTTTTCTGTTGATCTAGGCTGCTTTTGCTATATAAAATGCCGCTTCCCAATTTGTGTCCCGACACTAGACATGTCTAACATCGGTGCTTTGTGTTGCACTGTCCTCCTATTCTGTGTGGACATTAATAACCAGCCATCCCTGTTTGCCTTAGTCTCTTCAGGTCCGTCCACCCCAACATCCTCCCTGGTGGCATCTGCTTGACTCGCAGCAGCCGCTCGCTCTTTCTTCCTTTGCAAAATCCCTTCAACAGCATATTGTAGTTCATACAATAATGGCTGAAGTGTGGAGGAAAATGTTGTTGTCCATTAAATATTCAACACGAGCATTCGCCTCCACAGCCAGTTTGGCAGATTTTTGGAAATAAGCAGAGCTGCTCGCCTATATGCCAGCCTTTTCTGAGGGAGTCCAAAACACAGCCCTGCTCTGACTGAGAGGAGATGCCAATCTAAAACCTAGACATGAGAAATTAAAAAGATCAGATTTGATGTTTATATGCAGATGTCCTGACACTCCTAATGTGCACAGTATGTTGTCATCAGTATGTTGACATCTCCTTTTCAGCGATATTTGAAAGGTTCTGTTCAGAAACAGCTACCAAATACCATATAAACGGTTCTACAAAACAAGAAAAAGGTTCTGTTATAAAGGGCGACTAATGAAAGGTAGTGTCGTTACAACTATCTGCCCAGAGTCATTAAAAGAAAAAGACAGTCATCAAACAATGTTTATACCAGATGGCAGGACAAGAGACAACAAAGGCAGTTTTCAAAGAACATCTAATGATTGCTTGGGTGAAATGGATGGAGGATATGCTAACTCAATGTATTCTCATACAACGGTTTGTATGATGTCTTACAAAAAAGTTATTCCTCACTTTTAAAGCAAAACGTGTCAATTTCCGCTCGTTACATGCATATACACTCTTCTCAAATTAAATTTACGTCTTCACAGGAAACAACTTCCTTAGGTTTAGACAACAAAACGACTTAATTTAGCTAATCTTAGGTTTAGGAAAAGATTGTATTTTGGCTTAAAGTAACTCTAGAAGTGGCATAACTTTAGTACGGAAGCTACGTGACAAATAAATCAATGTTGACTTCTGGTTTCACACGGGACATAACGGACGAAAGTTCGGTATTTTTAGACTTTACAATCGACCCCAACCTCCTCCCTATGTGGCTTTTGCCGCCAGGAGAAGCTCTGATTACAACACACAGAAGGGGAGAGCAACTTCATTCTCTACTC